>JAQGCY010000801.1:0-13979 GCA_034700645.1 Xenylla mediterranea | reverse complement strand
AAATTCATAATATTTACTCCATAATAAAATTCTTAATGCATTTAAATAACTTTATTTTCTTAATTAAAAAGCGTTTATAAAACATCACAACAATTTGTACATTTACTTAAAAAATATGTCAACACCCAGAACCTAAAGCAATAAGAATCAAATTTGCAAAATATTAGAGTAACAATTTACTAGTCAAAACAATAGATTAAACATGTTCTACTTTTTCGTTAGCACCTTTGGTTCACAACCCCAACAAGAATTCAGAAGGAAATAAATAAATTTGTTTTCAAAATGTTGAATTTTATCTTTCTGTGATTCTTTGTTTTTCTTTCACTTAAAACTACTATAACTAAACAAAATATTCTAATGTGTTTATTTAATTTGCGACTAGAGGAGTTAATACTTAAGTTTTTAAAAAAAAAGAAAGATAACAAGTTCATGCATACATCTGCTAAAATTTTGTAAATAATATGCGTATATGTATATTAGTTTGGGGCTGTTGTCTTCTTAATGATGTTTTGGAGTTGATGACTGGAACATTTTGAAGTCTCTATGTTATGATCTTTCAGTGTCAATTTGAACTTTCAGTTTGTTATCACTTTGTTACAGTAAGTACAGTATAAGAAAGAAGGTTTGGTTGTTTATGGACTTATTCTCCAGAGTTAAAATTTGATGATAAGCCAAAATTTAAAAACTTTATACACCATTCTCTCGTATTTTCCCTTCTTTCACAACACATTGGATAGGCATAACGGGACTTAGTGACTTTAGCACAACGTTGGCAAAGTTCACGAACTTCAATCTGAAAAAAATAAAAAAACAAAAGAAATCAAGTCTCAGACGCTTCGGCTTCATAAAATTCAATGCCTTCAAAATTGATTGATGGGAATATCTTATTTTATAATCCCCAAGTACAAAGTCTACTATAAAATTTATAGAATCAAAACAAAGTATTGAGAAATACTTACAGAATTTTCGCATTCATTAATGGATCTTCTAACCGTGTCAATTCGATTGTGATAAATAGACCAACCATCAGAGTAAGATGATGAGGCAGGATCTGGTGAGGGGAATCCATGTACTGAGTGTAGTTGAATTTCAAGTATTATTGTGGCCAAAAAGACGCTGAGTAAGACGAATATAAATCTTTTCCCAGATTCCATTGTCTATTAAAAAGTACACATTTAAAGTCAAGTATCAAGTTACAAATAAATACTAAAATGCTTGTCTTGTCTATTATTGTTTATGTTGTATAAGTATTTATCACTATTTTTAATTGTAATGCACATATTTCTTGTAAGGAATTTATTCTGACATTCAATACTAACTTTTATGCACTTCACTGAACTTAATTTGTTACTAAATTGGCTAATTAATACCGCTTTGTATTCTTTACTTCCAAGCGGCATAAACATGTTTACTTATCATTAACTATTAAAGACTTTTATGACATTCCAAGTTTTAGATTATTTAAAACATTTTGATTTTGTGTATTTTTTCTCCTCTTTGTCATTCAGGTTCAATATTAAAACATAACTGAACAGTAGTTAAATATATGCTCAGTACCAATATATACTCAAAGTTAATTTTTTATTATGAGTTAAAATAACTGATAGCTTATTTTTTTATTATTTCAATATGTATATGTGAAATGACGTAAAGAGTTAACTATTTGAATTTTTATTTTAGTGTATCAATCGAACTTTAAGTTAAGTTCACGACATTTTTTACTTTACCTATCATGTCTTGATATTATAAAAGCGTTGGCTAATTTCATTGGAAGGAAAATACAAGTATTAGCTGGATTGGATACACAGCATGTGTAGAAGATCTTCAAGAAGAGTTGAGAGATCTTTAAATAATTGTCGAAATGCAGCTAAATTAGGAAGGCCTGGTGTATATTTATTAAGAACACCACATTAATAACACGTGAAAGCTAAAGTCCATTTCTATGATGATGATAAGTAGCCTAAAGCACAGTTTAGTGGAAAAAAAATTGTATAAAATTTGCAAATTTATATTTTTTAAATAAGGGTTTCGAACTGGATATACATTATTCATTATCCTTGAAGGGATTTCGTACATAATAGATTAGGGTAACCCTATTCATTTTAGTTTTTAAAGGTGTTGAACCGGAAAGTGTCTACGTATGCAAAAATCCTGATCTATCTGGACTTTCAACACACACATTTCTTGTTAACTAACTGAAAAAGACAGCACAAACAGAGACATATATCATTTTAAACTTTTAAGATAAAGCACCACATACAAATGCCAAAGTGCAATGTTGAAGAAGTTGTTAAATTTAATTACAGTCAGATAATGATTATCTGTTTATTAAATCTTTATGTGTTTTTGAAGATGATGCCATTGAATTCTTGAAATTATATTACCAGTTTCACTTTCAAAATGTCAACCTGAGCAGGAGCTATTATTAGAGATAAATAAAACAGGAGATATTTTGATATTAATCATGCAAACAAAAACTCATTCCATGGATGCATGCATGAATTCCAATTAGATGAATGCATTTTTATGGTTATGGAAAGTCAATGATAGGTGATAACCTTGACCATGCACTTTGCAACCCTATTTCTTCCAATGCTTGCTGTTGCTGCCGGGATTATAAAAAAAATCGAATATATTGCATAATTTCTGCATCTATTCAGAAGGTCATTAGACAATAAACGAATAAATTTTACATCATTGCTATAAAATTGAAGAAAAAGCTTCAAGTACCCGGTTAACTTGGATGGAATTTGAAAACCAGTCCACTTTAGTTGAAGCAAGTTTTAGGATTTATTAAACTTCTGTACCATTTCTAATGACATTTTGATCATCATTGATGCATTTTTTATTCTAAACAATATTGAAAAATGGACAAAATTTTGCAGGAAATGCAACAGAATTAAGATGGAAACTCAATAGGTCTAATGTATTCAGGTTTATTTTCCTCCATTGAAAAGAAAGATGATACAAATTATAACCATGAGTAATAAACTTGAACTCCTTCCTTGCAATCCATTCGTCATATTATATATTATATTCTCAGGAAAATGTTCAATCAGATCTGCCTGATTTCTAAATCAAAATTTAATCAAGACACCTGCAGGATCCATTTTTTTTTATAATCGTTATTATAATCAGTCATGCACCTGGGTTATGTAAAATAGAAGAAAATTCGCTAATTCCACACAATACATTTATGTTGTTCGACTGGATAATCTTGGAAGAAATTCAATAAAAAAGTACCTAAAATCTATGTTCTCAATTTTTTTATAAACTCGAATTTATATCCTACATCTGTATTAGGTATAGAAAAAAAACTTTCTAATGATTCGGCCAACTTAACGTCATCAAAGATGTAAAAAAGTGTTAATAACCAATACAATGTCAACGTGCGTGGTGGTAGGTGTGTATGATAATGAATAACAATAAAATTTAACCTCCCTATTGTCTCATACATTTTATTTCTATTGGAAAATTCAATAATTTTTTCTTTCTTATCTTTCAATTATGTTCCTTAAAATATACATAGTTCTATAGACATGGACAAGTTTAGGAATTTTAGAATAAAATGTTAACTTACAATATTCTTCTTCTTAGTTTTTAAACTTTTCAAGATTATAATTGTAGAATTAGTGTAGATTCGTGAGTTATTACTTCTTTTTTTTTAATTAAAAATAGTATGGAACTTTTTCTGTCAAAAAACAGTAATTTGATTTCTCACGTTTGAAGTCAATTATAATAAAAATTGTAAGCTAAGTGTGAATAAGTTGAGGTTGGATATTTCTTCTCTCTCTCTCTCAGTTTTTCTTTTGATTGATTCCCAATAAGAACTTGGTTGAAACTGAAAACAAGGAAACGAAAAAGATGAAAAGGAAGAAAACAAGGGAATGCTAAAAAGAAGGTGGACTTCTTAAGCGTCTTTCTGCACTGCTACCTCTTCAAGCTAGCAAGGTTCTTTTTTATAATTAATCAACAACCACTGTTCTTCTTCATTCCCAATTCCCACACGTTGAGAGCTCTCTATCAGTATCAGTTAGTGTATATAGTAGATTATAAAAACTGTTAGATTCCAGTTAAGATCTAATAAAGTACAAACTAACGTTGGGTTAATAATGTCTAAAAAAAAACTAAATAGCAAAAACTAACGTAGGGAATTGTTTGGGAGCATCATAAAATAATAATATATAGTACAGATTCGATTGGTTTTTATTCAAAGAACTATAACTTATTACAATATAGACTGATGCCAATATAATATGACGAATGAATAGACTAACAACGTGTAGGTTGGAATTGTTCTATATTTCTATTCCTATAGGTTAAAATAATTTTATCTTTAGACAATACCCTGATTGTCAACTTGATACATGGATGGATTTAACTCATTGCTTTTATAATTAAAGAACTGTAGAAAAACCACAGCTCGTACCTTTTCTCTCTAGCAGCTCAAGTTAATAATAGGTGAAACCCAATGAATAGTAATGACGAACATGATTATAATTTGTCATTCATTTTCAGCACACTTACGATTTTAGTCCTTCCTTTGCATGAAATTATTCTTTCATTTATTTTAGTGATCCGTCAAAGTCTAAATCCGTTATTAAATTCTATACATCATTTTTCCAGTAAAATCATGCCAATCACTTTCTACTCCAGTAAATCATTCTCTTTGTTCATCTCAAATCAAATCAATCATCGTTTTTAATTTCATTCGCAGTTGTACCTTATTTATTAATTACCCTTAAATTACTGGATCTACATATGAATTAAAGAATTATTCAAATGAATTACAGTAAAACTTGAATATCTTCAACATATTTCAAACAAGTACAATGCACATGGTGAGTATATTTGCTCATCGTAGTTAATATATACTCTTCAATACAATAAATAACCAGTAATTTCAGACTCTTCCTGGACAAGTACCAGTGAATAAAGCATCACCAACCAGTATACCTAAGCATTAAAATCATTATTGTAAGTGATTTTTATAATTTAATTCGTTAAAGAGAATAAGATTACATGCTAAGCTGAATTTTGCATGTCAAAGATTTCTTTGAAATCGTCTAAATTTACTGTGGGCGTGGGTGAAACAAAGGAAAGAGAATTATTAGATTTAGACTAAGTCCTTTGACAATAGATCCAAAACAAAGTTAACAAAGATTTTGTTTCACCAGAGTCCACAAAGCATTTCTTTGGGTACTTTATTGTGTAATTCCAATGCAATGATGTATAGCTTGTTGCATAAGGTTAGTCATATAAATTAAATATTCTAATAGTAATAGTTAATCATAAGACAAAGCAGGGATTTCCCCGATTTTCACATGGCAGCTGCAATGGAATCTTCGAGCAGCCACATTGTCTGCTTCTCTTCCTGTGTCGATATTTTATGAATGATTTCTGAGTTGTATTCTTAGAACCAATTGAATGTAAATGCTATTAATCAGTTCCTAAAATTCCTATTAGTTTTATATGTTTCACTGCCTTATTGTGGCTAAGTTGACTCATTTACCCTTTCAATATAATAGTACAAGAATATTAATATATGACATTTTGGATTATATAATGATTCTAAATCCAGTAGCTATAAGTAGCTGGTTGATCCCAGTGTTCGTAGCTATAATAAATCTGGAGGATGTTTAAGACAAATAATAAAAATAATAATGATGGATTGGGCACGAGTCATGTAGAAGAGCTGTCACTCCTGTCATACATTGAGTGCATGTTTAAATACAAAATAGAGACTTGCTATTTATTTAATACTTTTTTTTAGTTGAGATCTAAAGGAGGAAATATTAGAGAGCATTCTTAAAGGACATCTGGTTTAGAGACACAAGATTTCCTGACCTTACGTAAGATAATTTATAAAGATTCGCAAAAAAAATGCACAATCCTTCCTGATTACACAAATATATGTATAATGTTTGGGAACACAACGACAAACACACCCAAAGTCGAAGATATGTTGACAGTATCAACTATAAAGTAGAATGGGCTTTGGATAATCCTAACTTTTTCTTCTGTCTTAATTCTTGGTTTAAACCTGATTTTTGGCAACTTAATTCCTTGTATATCTATTGTACAAGAAGTAGACACCGGAAGATAGGAATTCGTTTGATTTACTGTTACACAACAGCTCGTTAAATTTTGTATAATTCAAAACAATGTATTTAGTAATATATCAGCTAAGAACAGAATGTACACTATACATTTATATGTATGCATGAAAATTTTAAATCAACATAATTAAGCCACATGGAGTTATAAAATAATGTGATTCATTCATCTCTCACCTATGTACAGTATATTTCCATTTAACCTTGATTATGATACTGGTACATCCAGCATGACAGAATTTTTATTCTTTAAAGAAAAACTAGTCATTGTGCTTGTTCAATTCCAACTAAAATATGAAATATACTTAAAAAATTTGGATGGTATTGTATTGACATAACTCCAGATGGAACATTTATAGTAAAATATTGCTAAACGTAGGAAATGAAATATGGTTTTTGATAGATTTCTGGAATTGTTAATGCGGTTTAAAATTAATGTACATAAAATATCGAGTTTGATGGAACTTCGTTTACATATGGCAGATCCCAAAAATAACTGCACTGAGGACTTCCGAATATTCTTATTTTATGGCTAAAAATCAAGTTAATCCTTGAAAACTATTCCATATTTTTGCATTTCAATTTCAGTAGTAAAACATGAATTTTTATATCGTTTTCACTCATCTTTTAATTCTACAAATCGGTTATTGTTCCAAGTTTAATTCATCAGGCCCATATAAATTTGATTACTTGCTTGGAGAAAATACAAATTTTACAACTGAAGCAGAAGTTGTATTTTTAGATTATGAAACTGAATCAAATATAATTGGGGATTTAAAGCGAGCTGGAAAAACTGTAATTTGTTATGCAAGCGTGGTAAGTATTAAACCAGTTTCTTCATACATTGGTACGGAAATTGGCCGATTTAGAATTATTATAATTTGGTCTAGGGAAGCTTTGAAAACTGGAGACCGGACGCAGATAATTTTCCAAGCTCTGTTATAGGAAATGAGTATGAAGGTTGGGAAGGTGAAAATTGGCTAGACATAAGGCAGATTAATGTGCTTCTTCCAATAATGAATTTAAGATTTCAACAAGCTTTAAATAGTGGATGCGAAGGAATAGATCCAGACAATTTGAATGTATATCTCCAAGATTCTGGGTTCAAAATAACTTACGACGAACAAATCGCATATAATACAGCTATTTTCAATTCGATTCGAGGTCTAGGAATGATTTCCGGCCTTAAAAATGCAAATTCACAGGTTGAAGATTTAATTTCAATTGTGGACTTTGCAGTTGTAGAGGTAATTGAAAATTCTAATTTGGATAAATTTTTCGTTGTATAATATTGCCCCTTTAATTAACTTCATTAAATTGCAACATAGGAATGTGCTCAATACGAAGAATGTAATGACTTCAGCATTTTTATAACACAAGGAAAGCCCGTTTTTGTTGTGGAATATACTGAATTTTGGACAAAAACAAAATTTTTGGACCAAGTGTGTCCATTGGTAGAATCAACAGGAATGTCTTACATTCTTAAACGACTTGCTCTTGCAAATAATTATTTAGTGTCCTGCTTGTAATTTGAAATTTGTGACAATCAGTCAATCTATGCTACAAAGAACTTTCCAACCATGTTATGCACTAATGTGCTTATACGTTAAATAAATTCCACGTCAAGTTGATTAACAGAAGCAAACCAAACCATTATTAATAACTTTATATTTGTTGCGCTTGCATGTGCTGCTCTTTGAGAAAATTCTTTAACCCCTGATGTGCCAACTATGTGATATAGACTCATAAAATAAAATATCCAAGAAATACTACAATTTTTTTCGTTAGATGCTTTTATTGAATTGCAAACTAAAAGACACTAGGTCCTCTAATACCCTTTCCACCACGCATTTTAGTGAGAGCCATCTCAGCCGCTTCAGTTCTTTCATAAGCTTCCTCAAGCTCTTGTTGGGTTTTTGAAAATTTAGCCAAATTGAGGGCAGCAATTTCTTCCTAAAAAGTTATAGTTTAATAAAATTTAATAATACCAATGACACTAAATATATTTCTTTGGACATTTACCGCTTCTTCAATGTGTCTCTTGTAAGTTTTCAGCATTTGTTGAAGCTTATCAACCAAGTCTTGCATTTTCTCGTAATTTTTGCGATCTTCTTCGGCCTGGAAAGTAAGCTCTTTTGCCCTGGAAAATAAATTAAAAATTAAATAGTTTTAAATTAATCTGAGAAATTGTTGTAAACATTTTAAGCAGTTTATTATACCTTCGATCTCCTTTACGAAGGTTCTTTTGGGCAATAGCGTGGTTTCTTTGTTCCGAATCCAACTCTTGTTCAAGACCTCTCAACCTGGTTTCGAGACTAGCAATAATCTTTTGGGCACCTTTAAGGGCATCACGCTCAGCGATTTCAAGACGTTGTTGAAGTTCTTTGGCCTGGGCTTCAAGTTCTTTTCTTGCACGTTCTTGATTCGATGAATATTCTTGTTCCACTCGAAGCTCATCCGCAAGACGAGCAGCGTCAACCATTGCTTTCTTTGCTTTTTCTTCAGAATTCTTAGCTTCATTGAGGATTTCTTCCAAATCCGTCTAAAATATTCAAAAATGGAATTGGTTAATGCTTTGATGATAAACGAAATTATTTGCACTTACATGAAGAGTCTGAAGTTGTCCTTCAAGTTTCCTCTTAGCATTGCCCAAGTTACTAACTTGCATCTGGAGCTCATTGAGTTGTTCTCTAGCATCAAATAATTCCTGTTCTGTAATCCTTCTAGCTCGGTCAGCTTGTTCAAAGAGAGTTTTACTTTCTTCAAGTTCGTTACTTAGGGCATGAGCTCGTCTATCTGCAATTCCAAATTCTTCACGTGCTTCTTCATGTGCACGAATTTCTTCCTCAAGGGCAGATTGAGTTTCCTTAAGTTGTTGCAAATACTTCTTGATGGTTTTTTGAGCTTCGGCGTTTGATTTGTTGCATTGATCTAAAGCAATTTCCAACTCATTGATATCGGATTCCAATTTCTTTTTCATTTTAAGAGCTTCCATTTTTCCATTGGCTTCAGCTTCTAAACTAGCTTGCATTGAGTCAAGTGCACGTTGGTGATTTTTACGTGTATTTTCAAACTCTTCTTCTTTCTCTTGAAGTCGTCTATCAACTTCTTGACGAACTTGGGACAGTTCTAGTTGTACTCGTAAAACTTTGTTTTCCTCCTGCTCCAATGCAGATTCAGCTTCTTCAAGAGCACCTTCTAACTCTTCCTTTTCAAGTTGTAAACGGTTCTTTTGCTTTTCAATCTCATGGATGTTTCTACCTCCCTCAGTAATTTGGTCAACAAGATCTTTAATTTCTTCAGCAAGATTCTTATTTTCACGTCTTGCAACTTCAATTTGTTCAGCATTTTCTTCATAAATTGCCTAAGTTATAAAGCAAATGGATATTATAAACTTATGGGTTTACAAATTCGATAAAAACATTTAAATACCTTGATACGGAAGAGCTCGGTTGAGTAGTTTCTTGCTTCCTTTCGGCTAGCATCAAGCTCATTAGTAAGATCATTAACTTTAGCTTTCCATTCATCAATGATTTTGTCAAAGTATTGTTGTTTCTTTTCCATTTGTGCAACAAGAATTTGAGATCTTTCAACCTCTACAGCCATCTCGTCTAACTGAGCGTTGAGTTTTTGGTTCAACTTTTCCAAATATGGTGCCTTTTGATTAAGCGATTCGATGGCTTCATCGGCTTCAATCAAACGGGCTTGGAGTTTTGATCTGAAATCAAAATAGAATACCAGTAAAGAAACGTGATTTCTACTTGTTGTGAATAAATAGAATGAAGTAATTACTTAGCAGTTTCCAACTCCTCGACTCTCGCTAATCCTTCTGTTTCGTACTTGGTCTTGTAAATTTGGGAATCAGCATAAGCCTTGCTAATAAATTTCTGAAGCTCAGATTTGGCATCACCTTCTTCATCCAATTGTCCTCTCAAATTATCCAAATCATGTTCAACATTACGGAATTTGCCAAGAAGTGTTGCTAATTCTCTGCTTTCTTCATCAGCCATACGTTTAGTATCCTCAAGTTGAGTTGCAAGACTGACCTTAACCTTGCTAAGTTTGCTAATGTTGGATTCAGCTTCTTCCAATTGACGGGTCATATCCCCATTCTCAATAACTAAGCGTTTTTTAGCTTGATCCATTTCACCAAGAGCCTTAGCTGCTTGATCATATTTAGCTTGTGACTCTTGTATTTGTTGTTGTAAATGTTTTCCTAATTTAACTTGACCAGCCTTTTCATTACTCAAATGATCCATTGCTGCTCGAAGCTCATTGAGTTCAGTAGCTGCTCCTTGACGCTCTTTCTCGGCTCTGTTAATATTAATGTAAGTAAGATACAGTAAATAAGAAGGACTTACTTTGCCTTAAGTTTGTTCAAATTGTCAATTTGTTCAGCCATTTCGGAAACAGCATCGTTATGCCGTTTACGAATATTAGCCATTGCAGCCTCATGCTGAATATTAGCTTCATCAGCTTCACGGCGTAATTTAATAAGCTCAGCTTCACGTTTTTTGTTGAGTTCAATTTGTGTACTAGTTTGTCCACCAGCCTCTTCCAAACGTTCACCAAGTTCTTCCATTTCACGAGCTAAATCAGATCGTTGTTTACTAGCTCTGGCACGGGCTTGACGTTCTGCTTCTAATTCTTCTTCAAGTTCTTGTAAACGAGCCTAAGATAATTTTTTGTTACAAAAAGTAAGATTTCAAAATATTTTGTTAAATGATCTACCTGGAGCTCTTTAATTTGCCTTTGAAGCTTGGATATAAGACCAGTTTCATCTTCAAGCTTAGCACTAATTGAACTGATTTCTTTATCTTTGCGCTGAAGAGCCTGCTCTAATTCTTTCTTGTTTCTTTCTAAATCAGCAACAGCTTCCATGCTGAGTTTGTAGTCACCTTCAACTTTGTTCTTATTCTTCTCGATGTCCGTGCGAATTTTCTTTTCACGTTCCAAAGAATCTTCCAACTCATCAAGATTTCTTTCCAATTTTGTTTTCACCTTATTCAAATGGTTAACTTTGTCTTCCATTGCCTAAAATAGGAAAATAATAAAATCATAAACATCTTGATTTCTTTTTCTTCAGGTTAAATTCCTACCTGGCATTCTTCTCCGGCTTTTTGAATAACTTCTTGTAACGCTTTCTTTTCTTTAGTTTGTCTAATAATAAGATCTTCTTGATGAGCTAATTCGCTCTTGAGATTAATAATTTGTTGTTCCTTGGTAGCTTTGTCAGTTTCAGCCTGGCTCAATCGTCCACCTTCTTCATCCAACTGTGATTTCAGTTGGTTAAGTTCTTGATCTAATTTCTTCTTTTGCTGAGCTAAAAGCTGACGAGCTTCTTCTTCTTGGGCTAATCGATTGGACATATCCTAGAAAATTTTTCATGAGTATTGGAAAATTGTAAGGCAAATCTGTTTAGTGTAACTCACATTGAGTTGAGCTTCCAAGTCACATTTTTGTGCTTGAAGTTTCTGAACTGTTCCTCCAGCACCACTGGAATTTTGATGAAGTTCTTCTTGGAGTCGGAGTAATTGGGCTTGTTCTTCTTCCAATTTCTTTAGTCTTGCTTCTTCTTCCTTACGAATTTTCTCTTCAACTTTAGCTTGGTCTTCGGCTTTAGCTATACGGTCTTCAAATTTCTTTGTTATATAAAGACAAAATTTATATGACAAATGTGTAAAACCCTAATAATTTTACAATTTTAGTTTACCTTGATTTCTTCTGCAATATTGCTAACTTTAAGTGTAGGTTTAATAAGTTTCCATAAACTCCACCATGGCCAACAACGAAGCCTAACATACGACCTCAGAGATCGTTGACAAACTTCGAGGGCCAACCTTTGTTGTTTCAATGCTTGATATTTCTTTTGGGTCAAGTACAACCGAATATGAGCTTGTAAGTTTCTAAGGATAGAGCCAATCTTTTCATCACGGAGCTCTTCCATTTCACCAAGCACCCCAGCACGAAAGAATACCTGGGGTTTAATATAACATTATAGTCATGTATTTAATAATAAATTTAAAAGGGAAAAATGTATTACTTTTGTATGGCCAACACGCCACTTGTCAGGATCCAGACCAATATGCTCAAAACATGCCGTGGCAATTTTCTTTTCATCTTTTTGGGCCAACATTTGTTTTGACGCAAGAATTTGGTATCTGAAAGAATGTTTTATGGTTATCGGACCATAGTACTGCGTGATTAATTAATGTGCAGCATACCGGAAGGTGAAGTCTGCATACAACATACGATTTGGAAACCCTTTACGACAAATACGAATACCTTCAAGTACACCATTACAAGTAAGCTGGTGCATGACCAAGCCACTGTCAATGAGACCTATGTAAAGCGTGATATATGTTATTCCGATGATTAATTAAACTAGTACTAGTTATGTAACTTTACCTGGAGTTTTAACTTCATTGGGAATAATACAACGGATGAAATGAGGATGAGTTGCTTTAAGTGTTGTCATCAAGTTGTTCAATTGTTCCTAAAATGTCAACTTAATGTTAAACTTTCAATATTGTCGTAAATTTGTCCTTAAACTTACTCGATAAGAGCTAGAAACTGTAGCAAATCCAGATCCCTTCTTCTTACCACCTTTGGCACCATCATCTTTTCCACCACTTTGTCCTGGATGATCAGCAAAGATTTCACAGATGAGTTTGTTTGTTCCTTTCTTGAAGGTGTCAACGACGGTATCGTTAAGTGGATCCTTGTTCTTTTCCAACCAATTTGTAATATTGTATGGTACAGTTCCGGCATAATGGACACAAGCAAAGTGAGCTTCTTGCTGTCCAGGCTTTGGTGGTTTAGGCTTGATGAAGCATGGGCTCTTTCCAAGTAAGTTAACATCCAATTTTTCCTTAAAGGTTTGATCTGTTGCTTTTGGAAACATAGATTCTTCTTCCAAGATTGAGAACACACCCATAGGCTAGAATATAAATCATTTAAAAATTAGCTTGAAAAAGATCTTAAGCATTAAATTTTGGAAGTTGCTTTACTTTTTCCATCATGTCGATACAAGCTTGCAAGTCCATTCCAAAATCTTCGAAAATCCAATCCAAACCTTCACGTTTATATTCTTCTTGTTCGAGAACAAACATGTGATGATTGAAGAATTGTTGCAACTTCTCATTAGTAAAGTTAATACACAATTGTTCGAATCCATTGAACTAAAGAGAGCAATTGCATAAAATTATTGACAGAACCAGATTTACACCGTTAATAATACCCACATCAAAGATTTCAAATCCAGCAATATCCAATACACCAATAAAGTGAACTTTGCTTTGCTTTGTATCCAAAGTCTCGTTACATTTCTTGACAAGGAATTTGAAGAGTCGATCAAACATAGCTTTGGCCATTGCACCAACAGCGTAATTACATTGGTTAACATTTTGACCTTTTGTAACAAATTCAGCGCCGACCTTAATACGAGGCTTAGTGAAATTGTTGTACAAGTCTTCACCAGATACACCAAGTAGTTGGGCAACCTTATCACCTTCCTGAAATTAAAAAGCGACAAAATTTTGTTACTGTTTTGTCTTATAAAAAAATCATAGCTGGTTTCAGAATTTATAGAACAAAAATTACTTCTACTCTATTTTGTTGAATTTAAGGATTTACAAATAAAAGCGTGTGTACAGCAAAAAAAAATAGTACATCTAAAATTAGATCAAAATGTTTTGAATGAAATGGAAGGTAACTTTCACTATCCGATTTTTTTTGCATCTTTAAGATGAGTTCTATTTATAATTGTACCAAAAGATAAAAAAAAGCTTACGGCATGCTCATCAGGTTGGGCTTGTTCTTCTCTTCCTTGTTGCTTGAACTTAAGTTCTCCAAGATGCATAA
>JAQGCY010000800.1:0-13990 GCA_034700645.1 Xenylla mediterranea | reverse complement strand
AGGGATTAAATTACTAATGAGTTAACGAGTACCCCATATATTAAGTAACATTATTGATTTCCTGTCAGCAGCTTGTGGGTTTACTTTCTAGAAAGAAAGTTGTCATTTCTCCTTTTCCCTTTACATTTATAGTACCACGGGGCTTGAGTGTGTACCCTTTGGATTTGAGAAGAGTTGCCAGTTCTGAAGTCACCTATAAATTAGTGTTATGTATGCATACTTAATTACTTCCATGTCTTAAGATGATTAACAACTTCTTGTTAATTTACCTGTATCTTGTCTAGAACCCCTACAGAGTCCATCCGACTAGCAACATTCACAGTATTACCCCAAATGTCGTATCTAAATAAAGAAATTAACAAGGTGTCTTAATGAGTTAAATTAAGTTTTGAAACTTTTGCTTGAGTTACACGGCTACTTACTGGGGTTTTCTTGCACCAATGACACCAGCTACAACTGGGCCTTTATAAAGGACAATACAATTAAATCATTATGGTCTCACAACAACTTATGTACAATCAAAGTGCTTACCAATATTCATACCGACTCGTATTTTGAAATTATTAAATGAATGCTCATTAATAGCATTCAATTGATGTACAAGGCGTAAAGAAAAGTCAGCCATAGCTGTTATATGTGAATGATTTGTCAAATCACAAGTAGACTTGGTAAGACCTATACAATGATGATTTCATTAGTATTATTACTTTCTTCCATCCTAGAGAACAGAAATAATAAATTTAGACAATGGGACATTTACCTGAGGCAGCCATATAACAGGCTCCAGTAGTTTTGATCTTTTCTATTGAATTAAATCCAGGTTCTGCTAATATTTCATCAAAATCAGCAATGATTTCATTTAACAAGCGTAAACATTCGACACCCTCATTATTTGCTTCTAATTCAACATAGAAGTCCCAGAAATTTGGAATGCTGGCAAATAGTACACAAACAGAATCACATTGTTCCGCATAGAGCTCGTCGTATTTATCCGATGCCAAGAAATGATCACAAACATGGGCTGGTAGAATATTCCCAAGTAATTTCCTATTGTAAGCTTGTAAAGCTTCAGTTTCCTCTTTTTCCTCTGAGATCAATTTACAATCGTTAGTATTAATATGATCAACCGGAAATTGCGTGTATGTTGTTTGCTACAGTTTTATATTACAATTTATTTACCTTTAGCCTGCATTTTCCAAAGAAAATCAAGTCTTCCAGATTCCTCAGTATCTCTTGAATGGAATGCAACGGCTAGGAAAAACATTGCTAGCTGAATCATATCCACGTATTGAAAATACCCAGAAACGGCTTCCAATGATAAGTGTATCACCAGTAATATTAACATTAAGGAGATCTTTACAGTCGATCCAATATTATAAAATCCGAATGTTGTCATAATGAGACCAATAACGGATGAGATAAATTCAACTGGTGGAAATAAATATTCTGGGGCTAATGGTTCTGTTGAAATATTAAAATTTGTATCATTCGGATATAGAGATCCATAAAAATTTTCTTCCGTAGTAGTACTCGTAGCAGTTGAATTATAATTGTGATACTCAATGTTGGAGTAAAAGTGTCTTTGTGTAAAACAAAGTATTGAAACAGCCAAACACTGTGAGCTTATAATAAAAGCTGCAAAAATATTCGAGTGTTTGAAGCAGAGGTTAATTGACAATAAAATTAGATGTACTATAAATAAGGATATAAAAGTCAATCCGAATTCCCAGGTTAAACTGAGATAACCCAAGTAAAGGAGGAGAAAAAGAATCGGAGTTAATATGACCGAGATGAGTGTGTCAGGTTTAGTGATAATTGGACTTGCTGAGGTTTTGTACTGAAATTGAATTGGATCCATAAAAATTTATCTTAGATTGGTTAAAAGGAAAACCAAGTTCAACTATTAGTTTACTTACCATTCGTTCTATTTTAGGATCTTTAAATGTTAGGAAAACCCTATGACAATTCTCATTTCTTAAGTGCTGTACGCTCCTGGCATCAATTGCACGAGATAAATAATCATTTACTTCCTCAGTCGTATTTTGACAGGGTCTTGGAGGTAAAATACTGGTAAAAAAAATAGCCAAGGTAAAATAAATAAAAGTGTACCG
The DNA here is from genome assembly GCA_034700645.1 of Xenylla mediterranea. NCBI lineage: Eukaryota > Metazoa > Arthropoda > Collembola > Poduromorpha > Hypogastruridae > Xenylla > Xenylla mediterranea. The sequence continues at coordinate 11,879 of JAQGCY010000800.1, read as the reverse complement.
AACGACCCTTGCATTACATCACACAGGATAAGTTCTAATTTAATCGAGCTAAAAACCTTTTTCCAAAAAAAAGTAAAAATCTTCCAGAAAACTTACTCATGTCCCATCAGTCTCATTTCCTTTGACACAGTTTCTTCCTTTATAGGACTCGTAACAACTTCTTCTAATAAGTTTCTCCTTCCTTCATCTTGTCTGACAATGAAAAATGTTTCTATATTGTGATCCCGAAGGAATGAATCACGTTCATAACCACGACCGGGCTCAACTTCATAGCTTCCTTGCAGGTAACCCAGAGTTTCTTTTGTAATATGGATTCGCCTTGTGACATTTAAACGAATTCAGTTAATGAATGAGTTCCAAATGATTTTTTTTTGATCAACTCAGCTTTCTCTTACCCAGGTTCCCCTCCTGATTCCATATGGTTTGCTAAAGTGACCTATAAATTTTGGTATGTTTCATGTAGTAAGCATATATTGCTAGCATAATTTCTCATTTTAATTTATCCTCTAATTGGCTTACATCATTACTCCAAACGTCAAATTGCCATTTGCGAAGTCCCAAAACACCACATAAAACTCTCCCAGAATGAATTCCTACTCTCATGTTCACATTTACACGAGTAGACTCACGGACTAGCCTATACAAAAAGTATAATTTTATTACCCTTTATTGCAATAAAATAAATTAAATTTTGTTGACCCGTTTAATTTATTATTATTCTGGTTGGAAAAAATAATTTTCATTTTGAATTCGAATTTATAATTACGATTGAAGTTCCTTATACAATGAAATTACTTTATTCGTCTCCATGTCCAACTAGCTTCGATATTCAATAAAAGGCAAGGTAGACTTTCTATTGCTATTGTATTTTTACATCCAAAAGAGCACTCCAATCCAATTAGGAAAAGTACCAATTTCGGTTTTTTAAGATCAAATTAAATATTTGAATGCATAAGGGCTTACTGAATAGCTGAAATCATATCCAATCCCATTTCTATCGTACAATGTGCGTGATCCGCTCTACTTTCAGGTAATCCACTCACACAGTAATAGCAATCTCCAAGCAATTTGATCCTTAGGCAATGATGAATCGTTGCTAACGTGTCAAATCTGTGTGAACCAAGAAAAAAATCTAAGATACTATGTATGTACAGTGTACACAGCAATATATTAAATAAAGTCTGATGTAAAAATCTATTCCAAAACTATAAAACCTTTGTAAGTAATGGGGATTTCCCCAGGTAAAGAAGAAAAAAATACAATATATATTTAACTAAACTAAAAACTTTCTTACAAGGAAAATAGCGTAGAAAGTAAGTAGAGAGAGAGAATAGAAAACTTTCATTTTTTATCTCATAGTTAAAGCCTTTATATATGATGAATATGGGTAAAAATACGGGAAAATACTTTCTCCCTTGAAAAGCTAATACTGACTGGGTAAAAAAAAAGTTTTTTTTTATATACAAGTTGCTTGAAAATGGACCAAAGGTAAATTCTATATTTATTACAGTTTGTTTGTATTCAATGTAACACTGAGGATTGAGGAACCAAAGTACATAGAAAACTTTGTTGTTTCATTCTATTCACTCTTCCTTTGTTATTTCTTTCTAAGTAGCATCTAACAGGGATTTTGAAGGGATTCAATATTTTTTATGCCCCTTAACATGGACTATATTTGTCTAACGGCAGAGAAGGAAATCCTTTCCAAAGATATAATATTTTTTTTCATTTTTATACTACTAAAAAACTAAGCCCTTAACATATAAACATAAAGATACTTTGTATTTGTACAAAGTGAAATCTCATTCCAGCAGAATTTTCTACCTAAACTCTAAAAAGTTTAAATCCAACTTGGAGAAATTCTGTGTATTTTGCTTTAAAAGAATATTGAATTGACGTACCATGTACATGAAAAAGCATTTTAAAGTACTCGAGTTTGGGAGAATGATGGAAAATGGAAATGAAGATGAAACATAAATTTCTACTTATCGTATTAAATTTAGCAAAACTATACTCAAAACACTAGAATATTGTTTAACCTGTTGCGTTTGAACTAAAAATGCGAGTAGAAATTCTGTATTCGCATTCATACAGATGTATTTGCCTATTTTGTATTTTATTTATTTCATATTTGTTATTTATTATAGCGATTTTAGACATCGAAAGTCTACAACGAATATTTTTCTCGTCCACATAATGCAAGAATTTGAACACATTTTCTACTTCGCTTTTTCAATTGTTTAACAGAAAACTCATTATGAATTAATAAGAAACCATGATATACTTGTAGAATCATGGACAAAGAATACAAATGCAGTTTAACTGGCAAAACCTAGATCATAAAACTTATTTCAACCTTCTCAAAATTTTACCATTCCAGAAAACTTTAAAAGAATTAGATTTAATGCTTTATCTAGAATATTCTTTAATCTTAAGTAGTAGTATGGTGGTCAAAGTGGACGAAGTGAGTCAGTCAACCCACACATTCAATTTTACATTTGGTAAAACTTGTTTTGTAAACTCATGTTCATAATCCGCATCAGCATCAGAAGGAGAACAAACAGGTAAAACCTTTCTCTTTAATCTCTTTCTCCGTAGTCCGTACAGAGTTTTCTTTTAACCGCTCAGTCGAGCTCAAAGCTTATTGATAATTCAAACGATAAGAGATTATATTTTTTTTGGCATTTGGAAAGACTGCATTATTGAAACGTTACCCATATTAATGTGATTACTTATTTCCAAGTCTTGAGCCATATTCATAATACGATACAATATTACAAAACCTGTTGCTCCTTTATACAATATACTTACCCTCTAACTATTTTAGAAGATTAAGTTTTGTATTATTGTATTTGGAAATACGAAACAAAATCATAGTAATTTATAAAAGACTTCTAATATTTCCTTCTCCCTTTCAAAGGTTTTGAAATAATTATATTTATAGGAAAAGAAAAATCTTCTTTAACCTACTTAGAAACGAAGAACATGTTCAGTACAACATCCAAAGAAAATGATATTTGTCGCAGAAAAGGAACAAATTAATGTTTTCTTTGGTGGTATCATTTTTCATCAAAATATTACGTCTTAAATTTACTGCATGTAAGGGATATTTTATTATTCAAGAATGTGAATTTTTCCAGAGTAATTTTTCTCGTGACCTCTCTTTCAGACTGATTAATAATGCATCGCAGGTTTCATCTTAAATAAACTTTACAGAAGGATGCTCCCTTAACATTATTCATCTTGATGCTTCTATTATTGGGCCGAATTTATTAGATTAGTCCATTTACTCTAGAAGTTAGTAGTAATAGTACGTTAGACCTACTATATGTATTTGTATTCAAAGGAAATTCCACTGGGACTAAGTTTTAGTGATTTTAGGTTCTCTGACTCTATAAAACTCCCAAAGAGAAGTCTTCTTTGGATTTACATATATACACTTTTCTTTCATTAGACTTTCTTTCTCCATTCTCGTTTCGGTTTGATTCAATGGCTTGAGAAAGAACTTTGCTTCAAAAGGAAGCTTTAATCAGATTTAGTTAAATTAGCTTAATTCCATCATCGTTACCTACTCATGCAAAGATAACAATGTAATGGAAATAGGATACTTTGATTTTTGTTGAAAAATGTTCGATATACTAGTAGTAGCAAGGAATTTTAGTGAAAGTGAAACAGAAATCCTAGATATTTTACCTTGCAAATAGTTCATTGAGTAGCTTCACAAGCTCTTGTGCTGAGCATTGATCCGAAAGGGATGTAAAGCCGCAAATGTCAGCAAACAGAATACTAAAAGATTAAAAGAGTCAAAGTTCAGTTAGAATTGCACAAATCTTGCCCCAAACAAGGTTCTCAGAGGGAAAAAATAAACATCAAAACATGTACAAAACTAAAACATGAAAACACATAGAAATAAAAAATTTCACGTAAACCAATTAAGACTAGAAGTGAAAGGTCTTTGTCTTGAGAGAAATTTCTGTATCTCACTGGGAATTAGATTTTTGTGCGTGTTACAAGCAATTTATAAGATCATGTACATTTGTACAGTCTTTTGTACTTAAAATAATCCATACAGTCTAACCAAACATATTGTGTCGTGTCTATAAATGACCATTCTAAAGCCCATTTTCTTTTCTCATAATTAAGTAGGAATCTAATAGTCAACTCCGGTCGAAAATGTAACAGTACGGATAAGCTCTACCAGAATTGTTTCTGATAAGTTCTAGATCTCTGTTGAAGAATAAGGTTTATACAATTCCTTTGTTACGAATTTCTCGCTTAGGCCACGGGCGAAAGTACAAAAACAGAGTAAAGGAGTAAAAGCAAAAAGAAATAGTCTTCAAACCTAAACAAAGAGAAAGGATAAAAGAGCTTAATCTCTTTCGATGACGTTTTTCTAAACTTTAAAATGCTGTCTTTTACAGTGTTAACTTGCTTAAGGGTTATTCCAAAGGATGTTGAAACCATTGAAAAAATTTTGGGAGTAAAGGTAGGACTAGGAGAAAGGTACATAGGCAAAACGATCCCATTTTTTTTTTCAAACTTTATACTTTTATTTCAATTTTCCATTGCTTTATACGTATATGTCAGAGCAGTAGAGAATTGGACAAATATTTCAAGACATTATTTGCTCATTTTATGTTTTTCTATGCTTACCTTACATTCTCATGCCTTTGAATGTAAATTTTATGAAACATTTCTTCTCTACGTTTGCCTTGGATATCAGCCTTCATTTCCATTGCTACATGACGAGGAAGAACAGAGAGTAAAAGCCTTTCCTATGGAAGATAAAGAGAATTTCAAAGAACTTGTTAAAACTTTCTTTAACTTCATTTTTATAAGGATTAAGACCAATGAAATAAAGTGGAAAAGATAATGGACAGTAACTTCCTAGCTGTCAACTTTACAATGTTCCAGATGTATCAAAAGTCGGACATAGTACTTTATACAGTATAAGCATTTCCAAATCTTTTAATAAGCATATCCATGTTTTCTAATAAGATTTCTGTCAAAATATATCTACCTGTTGTTGATTTTGGTTCTGAACGTCAAGTCTGGCCATGACGCAATTCCGGGTTTCAGAGAATGCTGCACGGTTTCTTATTTCCCTTGAGTGAAGTGTTAAAAGACCAGATAAGGAAATTAATGACAGAATAAGAAGAGATGAAATGACCAGCTGAGAAATCAAAGAATTATGTTGAAAATTAATCATATAAACTCAAAATAAACATCATCGCTGCATTACTATTTCTATAATTATTACCTCATCTGTAATGAGAGCAATCATAATATGAGTAAGTATCAAAAATGCCCCAGCTAATCCCGCATAAGGAACCTGTTAAATATTATATCATGACACAATGGCACAATGCTGATGTTATTTGAGTAATGGAAGGATTATACAGTACACTGGAAAGCAAAGCTCATTCTGTTGTTTGCAACAGATTATCATTACACATATATGACTTTCACTTTCTCACCTCTAACGGAAGTAGGCTGTAACCGACATAAGTAAAGAAACTCGTAATAAATAATCCTTTTGTGATTCCACTCCCAAGACTCTCCAAGGCGGCCAAGAGGAGAAAAGTAGAAAATGTGATAAACGTTGTTGTAGCTAAGCTTTCCGTAGTTTTTGATGGAATCTGTAAAGAAAGCATAGACCAAACAAAAAGGATTGTAAATGAATTTCATTACTGTTAGTAAAGTTAAGCACACTATAACACAACATCATCCTAGTAAAGCATAGTACTCATTCAATTATATTATTTTGAGAAAGCACATTGACATAATCATACATAACTTTTTTCATGTCAGCTCATTTTCTGTTTACTTTCTCTTTTCCCTTTGTTTTCTCTTGCAAAACCAACATTTTCACATCAACATCAATATACCCATAATATAATAAAAAGAAGGCCAATATAATACGTACATGCAATCAAAATTTTGTTATTAAATAAGTCCTCAAACATTTCATAGATATTATTGAGTGCTTATTATGTCTATAAATAATGTACGATACTTCGCCAGTTCGCCTATCATCAATCTGCCTCTCTCTCTCTCGCGTTCCTCACACACCACTAATCGATAAATACTACAAACGAACATTCAAACCAAACTATTATCGAAAAAGCTCTTTAATAGTTGGTCTGAAATCGAATATGAGTATCTATTGTTAGAATAGTAAAAGAACCAAAATGAAATACCTCCGAAGAAGATTCATAGAAAATCGAAACCAGAACGTGTGAAAGTGGAAAAGGAACAAAGAGTTGAATAGCGAGTACGAGAGACAAATATTAAAAAATATACATAGGCTTTGGTCGGGCGGATATGGAAGAAATACTAAAAGTTTTCTAGCCTAGCCTAGTAACGTTCTCCATACCGTGCTCTCTACTAGAAGTCAAAATTACTTGAAGCATGAAGTAGTAAAATTTCGACCCCATTAAATAATTCAGTTATAAGTTAACAAGGAACAAAATGTAAACTTTCAAACTATTGAACTGCTTCTTGGGAACACTTCCAAGCTCGCAATTTTCTAATATAGAAATATTGGGTAATTTTTTTTAATAATAGAGTACTCTTTATTTGGATGAAACACAACTGGCTTTGAAAAGTGAAAAGTATACTGAATCTTATTATTATTGTAAAAGAGGAACAAAGTCGTTTGGTCAATTGTTCCCTTAATTAGATTTCTTATTTTGTATTTGAGTTAAAGTTAACGTAAAGTTGTACTTTCCTCAATGTAAATTGGAAAAAATAATTCCAGTATAGAGCTAGCATGTCAGAGAATTAAAATTTGGTCTATAGCAAAGCTTGTTTAATCAATTTTTAAGTCAACTCTTGTTATAGTATGTCTTTTAGTTGCTTTATGAAAAAGTAAACAAACTTGTGAAAAAAACTATATAAGTTTTGAGTTCTAAAGTGATGAGATTAAGTTAAACATATCAAATATGCCTTTTTCAGTGTTACTACTACTGACTTTAATTGACAAGTTACACAAAGTTAAGTATCTAACATTGATGTGAGAGACAGATTTTGTACATAAAGTACATTAAAACTTTAGCATGTCACAGTTACACTACACTTACGCTTGACTTTAAAAATCACTCACCAAAATTCCAACAAAGTAATAAGCTATGCTGGCAATGTACCAAACATAGGACCACCTCCATTCCTCACGAGTTAACAGGAGAAGTAATAAATTAATTAAAAGGATGAAGTGAAGACCTCTGACATTTCCGGACCGTATTTTGAGCATGTACCTGTTATAAAGAGCCTAAAGGAAAAATGAAAAATAAAAGAAAATTATTTTGAAACATACATGTATGTAGTAGGCTCTCGCCTCGACTATAAACAAAAAGAAAAAGTGTAATAAAATATTTAGGAACACTTCAAAACTTTTTCCTACACTTTGATGTCTGTTTTTTAGTCTATTTAACTTTGATAACAATAATGAAGTTGTCAGACATCAATACCATGAATAACACAGCAGACCCAAAGTTTGGTTCCAATACTAACCAAATATCTAATGTGAATCTAGCTTTCTCTTTTTGAATTTGATTGAGAATACAGTAATATGGGCACATATACATAATATCATCATCATACACTTAGGTACTTCAAATTCTCAATTGAGTTAAAGGAGACAAAATGAAAATGTTTCTCTATACTGTATCCTTGGTTGCTTGCTTTCTCCACTTCTTTATAGTTTCGCAATATTTGCTGTTAAACTGAGGGATCAGAGAGAAAAAGTCATTTCTGAAATTGGTATAGATTTCCTTAGATCTTATGGAATATGAGCCTGTTGACTAAGCATCTGAAGTTGGAACAAAGGGATCTTTTCTATTTCAATATTCTAATACATATTTCATTAAGGATAATCAAGTCAAAGTACAAAGTAGATAAAAAAAAGAAATAATAATCATTTACTTAATAAGGAATCCTTCTGACTATGTCAACTATACAATCAAGCTCTCTATTGCTTTTGCTTCTGTTCTTACACAACGAAGTTAACTATATTCTTATGTAAAATTGAAGTAATAATCATATCAAAGAAAATCTTTAGTTACAGACCCAAAATAAAGCCCCTTATAATTACTTCAAACTTCCATAGTACAATATTAAATTATGTTCATAAAATTGCTTTTCTCTGTGTGTAAAATTAATGAAGAGTTATTATGGATTCTTAGATGTGCCGAGTTCAAAGTAGATATTAGATTACATACAAGCTTTTGCTTCGTAAAAGCACATATTTATTTTTGTAATAAAGCTTTTCCTTCATGAAGTCTTTTATTGTTTACTTATTTTATTTGCCAAAAAAACAATTTTTTTTATCGTTTATGGAACCCTAAAAATCAAACTATTTTTTGGATTCAGCTTCTATTACTTTCATATTATTATTTTTTACAATGAAATGTATTTTTTTACTAGTTTTTGTAGAAGTAATTTATTTATTGTTAGGATATTTCGCAATAAACTGAACCACACAGTGAAAAAGCATAAACTTTTTATCATAAAGTTTTTTACTTTCCTAAAAAAAAGTATAGTAAAACTTTTCTCATTCGTTATGTACTCTCAATTATAAGTTAGTATTTAATAACTTTATTTTTCAATTATCAAAAGTTGAAGGACATAAACTCTTGTGGATATGGAGTCAAATACATACAAATAATGTTGATCTTACATGTTTCAAAATTTATTTGGGATTCATAGGTTTCTCCGATAAACTTATATAAAGAGAAATAAACACCAGAACCATGACACGTAGACGTAAAAAAAAGTAAGTAAAACTAGTAAAAGTATATAAAATTGAAACCACACATTATATTTCATACTTGATTTAGTTATTTGATTTGTGTCAAATCCATACAAATTATTATTTAAGAGTTAAAGATTGAGTTTAGCGAAAGAACTTAATATATTACATTTTACTTGTTTCCCAATACTTCACTATATTATTCCGACATTCCATGCAAACTACATGTAAGAACAACCGAATTAAGCCCGACAAAAAAATAAATTGAATTTTTGAATTAAAATGTCAGATCGGAATTGAAAGTAGTTGAGATGAAATAATTTTATTTTATTCATATCATTCTTAATCATCTTGTCTTTTTTCTGTATTTAAGGTAGATTTTCCATTCCAACTTTTACTACTTTCTTTATATTGTATCCCATTTCTGAAAACACAACAATGGGGGTAGTCTAGGGTTAAAATTCACGACATATTCCATATTCGTTTTACAAATACTCAACCTTCTTCGTAAAATGTCCCACACAATTTCGCAATTCTATTCGTGTTTATATGCTCTTAAAGAAAATTTTTAATCTTAAGGACGTACTTCAAGTTTTGAGTATGTGATCAAGGACCAAAAAGGAAAAGGTTTATTTCATATGTGTAATATAATCATAACCCCCCATTGCTTCCATTAGTACATTTCACCTGCCATATAAGAATTGGTGTATTTGATGTCTTAAGGCAAATTCAAGTATTCTTTTTTGTTTTGCCCAGATAAAATAATCGATCTTGTGTTTGATGTTTTGCTGAATCTAGAGTTACACTTTTTATGCTTAGATTAGTATTAGTGTACCTTTTTCGAGCTTTTGTCCTGAAATGTGGGTACTTTCCCCAACTAATCTATGTTTGGCACAAGAGTTGAAGAGAAACAGAGAGATAATTGTTACATGAGTACCAAAGAATCAAACAAAAGAACGAAAAGTAATAAGAGTCTAGATCTGTCCCTGGAGGAGATTTATTTATTTTTTTACCTATAAAATATTGGGACTGAGAGATGCGATCAAGGCGTTTTTCTTTGTTTTAGAATTCTTTCCTTCAGAATAAAAGTTTAGCTTACTATTCGCATTCTCATATTTTTTATATTGTTTTATCCTTTACTTACTTTTCTCTTAAGCAAGCATCATATTTCCACTCCAGACTTTAGTATTATAAAACTAAACCACGGAACAAAATAAAATTGTAGTTACATTGTAGAGATAACTGTGGTTTGGCAATAATAACCGCAAGTCACGCTCCTTCATGGTTCTTTCCTATATTTCTCAGTGAAGTTGGAACCTTTTGGAGTAAAGGTTGCCAATGGATAAATGCCTATGTTTTACGAAGAAAATTTTGCAAATATAAGTTTAATATTGCATTGCAATGTCCTAGTCAAATACCCTCAAGATATATAATAAACTTTATATTTAAAAGTTCAATTTTTCCTTGCTTTCAACATGCATAAAAATTGCTTGGAAATCTTAACCTGAAATTTTTTGAGATCAAGATACGTTTTAAAGTACCAACATGAACATGTAAGTGAAATAACGAAAACTTGGGTAGACATGACTGTAATATTTCCTACTCAAACTATATTTACGACTTCCAATTGAATGATAAAGGGAAAATAAATAGGAAAGTAAGTATAACCGACGTTTTCTTCAAAGTAAAAGTGGACAATCTTATGTCCCAATTAATGATACAAGTTGAGTTCAAACCGCAGTACCAACAATTATAAATATGATCTTTAAGTTGTGGTGGTATCATTAAAATAGTGGGTTAAATACCAGATTTTTCTTAACATTTTCCTTACACAATTCTTAACAAAAATCTTGCGAAAATTACAAAATTTAAAGATCAAAGATAATTAGTTAGATTGACAGTGAGAATATTATTTTGTTATTGCCATTTTATCTAAACAATGACGACTTTAAAAACGAAAAACTTAAAATAATCCGATTATTCTTCATCCTTTTCATGTTCGTTTAAGTAAAAGTACATGCAATAAATATTATGATAATAGTTTTAAATGTAATTAATTTTTACACAATGGCAATAACTAAAGTTTGATCAACAAATAAATCAGTATCAGAAAATAACTGGTATTTTCATAAGGTAGAAAAGTTGTCTAATTTCCAAACGACTAAACAATTTATGAAATATCATTTTATATTATAATTTTCTTATGCTAATGTTAGGTGGTATACACAGTTTACTTTAGATATTCTTATTTTTTGTTTCCAAAATATACTCAAATTTTCCTAACTTTTATCCCCGCATAATTGTGTCAAGCTGTAGTTTAAACTCTACATAATCCTCATGAAAATTTTCCAAGTTGTTGATGGAAATATATTTGTGCAGTAAGGAGTTCTCCGTGCTTTTTAGTTGTGGGAAGATGCTTAATATCTATAATAAGTTTTTTTTTGCTTACCCGGTTAGTATCATCATGTTCTGGTTCTTCACTGGTATTTCCGTTATGATAGATAATCTTCCTCTTATTCCCGAAGCACCAGAAAACCTGATGAAAAGTAAATGCAAAGATAAATATTTGTTAGAAATACATATATTTTTTGTTTAATTTTGGCTAAAACTTTAGTTGTACGGCTTTGGCTTAAGGTTGAACAATTATTCAAACTTTTCAATCCAGGAATGTCTTTCCTTTTAGAATTTCAAAATAAATTTTCAAATAATTTATGTTTTTTTGTATTTTGCTTTTTTATAGAATATTAAATATTTAAAAATAGCTTTCTCAGAACAATTACAATCCTAATTGGATTGCAAATGAAATCTACATGGGAAATAGAATTTTTGATGAAAAAATAGCTTAAACTCAAACCACAAAGGATAAATGTTTTTCATGTAACGTAAATATACTACATAACATCAACGCATAATTGCCAAAAGCATTATTCATGAATTTTCAAAATATCGACTTCATGTTTCAGTGCTTGGATTTAATTATAGTTTGGCTTAAGGGAAAATGTCTAAACATGTCTGACAAATTGGTAAAGAAAAGTACCTAAGGAACACTGTGCATATCCAATTACTTAAAAAATATTTTTAGCTCGAAGAGAATAGAGATGAATACAGGTCAGTTATAGCTACATAGCAT
>JAQGCY010000799.1:0-13992 GCA_034700645.1 Xenylla mediterranea | reverse complement strand
ATTAAAAATATACCTTTAGTAATAGGTTAAATTATATTTTGCTAATACGATAAATATTTATTACATTGGTTTATTTATACTTAATGCTTATACTTACACGCCATAAGCGCTTAATTAATATATGAATTATTTGTAACTTTATTTATAATTATTACTTTGTCCTTGCTTTTAAAACTCGCAAATAGGGTTTTTAAATTGAATTTTATGACATTGCTTATCATTTTCTTCAACAAAAGTTTCATCTTTTCAATAACATTGTTTTTCACTTTCTTCAACAAAAGCTTCATCTTTTCAACATAGGGGTTTTTGAAACCATAGACTTCACAAAGAAAAACAATGATTGTCAAAAGTGTCAATCCTAAATAAATTATTAGAATTAACCCAACGTTCGAGTACAATGGAATTGCTACCGATGATCTGGAATCGAAGTCAATAGAATCATCTTGAGTCGTTGAATATCGAGCTTTGTCATGTGCAACTGTATTTGTTAAACCAGCACGATTAAGTGTTAAATGCCATGACCAAAAATTAGTAATTCCAGTTGATGATAACCATAAAATTGTTCTTTGAATGGACTCAGAATTACGTAAATATATAAAACCCGGAAAAACGCTTAACTTATTATTAACAACATTTGGCGGAATGTAATAACATGCAACTAGTTTGGCTAAAGTTGAATTAAGTGGTATTATTCGGCTAGATTTTCTACCTCGACGTGCTCGAGGTACCAGCATAGGATTTGCCCCTCTAAGGTCAGCTAATTGCAGGATCGAGTTGTCAAATGTGGGCTCTAATCGGACCTTTGTTTCCAAAAAATTATCTTGGGGATTAAACTGTTTACGAAAGTTGGAATAAATCACATATTCAGCGTATTTATCGGGACTTGCTATTAATTTGCGATCATCGTAGAGTTCGAACAAATTTTTAAAAGTTTTTTCTTCCATCGGTGCAATTACTACACCTGTATTAGAAATATTACTCATTAAAATTGTTAATTTTTTCTTTGCATACCAATTTGCTATTTATTCGATCTTACCAGTAATTTCAGCTTCATAGATAAAACTGAAAAATAGTAAAGGCACTTGCAGAAGAACTAATAAAATTCTCCATCTTGTGCCAAGTAGTCTTTCCGGTATTTGATATATTAAGATACAAAATACATCAAGCGCACATTGGGCATCCTTAAGGAGTAAGCATAATAATAACATAAGAACAACTAATGAAATCCATGTGTATGAATCAAAAACTGACAACGAAATCCAACTCGGCGTTTCAAAAGTTTTTTTACGATTGCAATAAAATAAAGTTGGTTCCCATACTTCATTCAGATAAACGGTAATATTGATTGGCTGTTTATCAGTCGGAAATACTTCATTCCATACCCAAAACTGCGGCGTGGAATTTGATAGGTAAACTTCTGATGGATGGCTAATTTGTAGGGTTAGATTATGCTTTGGTATCACTATTGATTTCATTAATACGTGGTGATACTCACATTTGTTAGCGATTAAAATATTTATGTGCCGTGGATTATCATAGCAATCGAAGAAATTTTTCGGATATGCTCTTGGCCTAGGAGTGTGAAAAAGTTGAATTATTTGTGTACTGTTTAATTTTACAACAATAGACGTAAAGAACAATACTATTAGTATTCTCGCAGCGGCTGACATATTGAATCAAAGAATTACACAACTTGAAACAAATAAAAATTCTTCACTAATCTCAATCCAAGCCTTTTAGCGAATCTCCGTAACTCTTTGGGTTCCCGACTCAATATAACGACGGATAAAAATATTTGTGCGATTATTATACCTAAATAATGCATTATTCGGCAATCGCAATTAATAAATATATCTTCGTATTTTTAGCATATTTTTTAAATCACGCAATGATTATCGATTAACTAATCATTAATTCAGCAACCCAAACCTTGGATCTATTTAAAGAACCATAGTTTAAGCCAAAGCAACGAAAGACCACTTGCTTTACATTCGTGTAACTAAATGAATAGTAGTCGAAAATTGAATTATTTATGCTAGTATTAAATAAATTTTTTTAACGAATTAAAGTTAATAGAGATGGAATATGGTTGGATTCATCTGGACTCTGGAAGTTCATTTACCTTATGGATTTCTCACGGTCATCCCTTTTTTGTATGAGCCCTTTCCTTCAAAACAATTCATTTAAATAAGTACCTGTTGTACCTTTACCGTTATTATTGTTTAAGGTAAAACGAAAAAAAAAACAGTAGTACCACATTAAATGATGAGATCGGGTTGTGACGGCATCTTAAAAATTAAAATTACCAAGATCAAGTTCATGAAGTTCCAAACAATCTGTAAAATGTTGTTTCGCTTAATCCATTTTCAAGTTCATTTTTTCGAATTAAACCTATAAAATCTTTCACAACCAGAAAATATGTTTTCAGTATTCTCTAGACTGAGAATCAGTTTTTTGTTCTCACCTTTATTGTTTTAAAATGGAGTCTCCATTTTCCTCAATATTTCTATTAGTATTACTAACATTTAGTTCATTTAATTTCCATCAGTGCTTTTTTATTCCCGGAAATAGGTTGATTCTGACTGAACATGGTCAACCTATGAAAAGGCAGGCAATTTTTCCAGCTCTGGGAATGCTAAATGAGCTTAAAAACAGAAATCAACTATTTTCTGGAGCTTCCTTCGGGGATGGAAATGGAAATTCTTCAAGCAGTTTTGGTATAGAAACATTAACTTTCATTATCGTAAGGTATTTTGTAAAATTTATTAAAATCTCAAATAGGATTTGCATCAGCCAGTGGAGAAAATTCAACAGTATCGATCGAAAACTTTTTGTCGGCACCGTCCAACAATGCAACTGAAACGATAATACACTTAAATCATACACAACTTGCAGAGCAAGCGAATAAAACTTCTGAAGCACCAGTTTTAGCGACAACACCGATTACGACAACCCCAAATACCAACACTGAATCCACTACAACGAAAGCTTCCGATAATAATACAACCTTAGGCACAGCCACACTATCAGGGCAAACTTCTGATAACGCATCCACTGAATCAACTACACCAAACCCAACAACAACCAGTACAGTCACCATTTCATTACCGATAAGTAGTGCAGAAAATGTTACAGAAGTTCCGGATTTATTCATTGCTAGCTCCAGTGCATCTACCGAGACAGTTAAAGTAACAACTTCGACTACAGCGTCTGATTTACCAATGCTGCTAGAAAATTCCAACTCATCCTCACCAGCTACAATAGAGTCGGCCTCACCAACAACACAACCCTCTAAATCAACTCTTCAACCAGAAACACTCACTTTAGTAACACCGACTGCAACAACAAAATCCCAGAGTGCAATTTCAAGCTCAGTCCAACCACCAACAACGGAATCTCAGAATGCACTTCCTGTTTTAGTTGCATCAACAACAGAAATCCTTACATCAACTGCAACTTTACAACCAGAAGCACTTGCTTCAACAACACCGACTGCAACAACAGAATCCCAGAATACAATTTCAAGCTCCGTCCCACCACCAACAACTGAAATTCAGAATGTACTTCCCACTTTAGCTACATCAGCCACAGAAATCCCTACATCAACAACAACTTTACTGACAGAAACACTCACTGTCACTTCAACAACGGCGACTGCAACAACAGAACCTCAGATTACAATTTCAAGCTCCGTCCCACCACCAACAACAGAAACTCAGAATGCACTTCCTACTTTGGTAACATCAACCACACAAATCTCGGCAACTTTACAACCAGAAGCACCGACTGCTACAACAGAACCCCAAAACACAATTTCAAGCTCAGTCCCAAAACCAACAACGGAAACTCAGAATGCACTTCCTGTTTTAGTTGCATCAACAACAGAAATTCCTGCAAATTTACAACTAGAAAAACTCACTCCAACAACACCGACTTCAACAACAGAAGACCAAAACACAATTTCAAGCTCAGTCCCACCACCAGCAACAGAAACTCAGAATGCACTTCCTGCTTCAGTTACATCGACCACAGAAATTCCTGCATCAACTGCAACTTTACAATTGGAAACACTCACTTCAACAACGCCGAATGCAACAACAGAACTCCAGAATAAAACTTCAATCTCAGTTCTAGCAACAACAACAGAAACTCAGAATAC
The DNA here is from genome assembly GCA_034700645.1 of Xenylla mediterranea. NCBI lineage: Eukaryota > Metazoa > Arthropoda > Collembola > Poduromorpha > Hypogastruridae > Xenylla > Xenylla mediterranea. Next base: position 9,833 of record JAQGCY010000799.1, on the reverse strand, counting down.
AACTTCAAGCTCAGTTCTAGCAACAACAACAGAAACTCAGAATGCACTTTCTGCTTTAGTTGCATCAACAACAGAAATTCCTGCATCTGCTGCAGTTTTACAACTAGAAAAACTCACTCCAACAACACCGACTGCAACAATAGAACCCCAAAATACAATTTTAAGCTCAGTCCCACCACCAACATCAGAAACTCAGAATGTACTTTCTGATTTAGCTACATCAACCACCGAAACCCTTGCATCAACTGCAACTTTACGACCAGAAACACTAACTTCAGCAACACCGACTACTACCCCAGAACCAATCACGTCTTCAAATCCAAATGCGACATCGGAGAGTGTGAATACGCTTACTGGATCAGTCCCACCACCAACAACTGAAACTCAGAATACATCTTCAAGCTCAGTCCCACCGTCAACAATGGAAACCTTGGATGTACTTACTAGTTCCGCCTCGCCAATTAGCGAGAATCCAACCCCTACTACTCCAGAACCAATCACGTCCTCAAATCCAAATGCAACATCGGAAAGTGTGATCCTACTTGCTGGATCAGTCCCACCACAAACAATCGAACCTCAAAATATATCTTCAAGCCCAGTCCCACCAGCTACAAATGAAACGACGACTGTACTTCCTGATCCAGTTCCACCAGTTGGCGAAACTCTAAACACGACAACAGAAACAGAAGCTCTGAATGCTCTTTCTGGTTCATTTGCACCAGCAACAACAGCAACAAACCTTTTTAATCCACCTGCAGTGTCAGTTCCACAAACCCCAGAATTGAGCCCACTGACAACTCAAGGAAATCAAACAAAACCATTCGGGACCGTGGATGTAACAAGCCCAGGAGCTCCGATCGCAAATATTGAATCCAAACCTTCAATAGGAAAAGTAAATTTTAATCCGTCTTTTTTGCCTGAAAGTTTTAATACACCAACTTTGGAGGCATCCATTCCGTCAATCTCGGTAGCATCCCAGAATATAAATACAGACGCGAATTTAATTACACCACCAACTACGGAGCCGTCTTTACTAACTTCAGAAATACTTATTACCCCATTAGTCTTATCAAACTCAAAAATATTTAACACAATTAATGAATCTGCAACTTCATTAGTAGTTACTCCAAACGAATCAGTTACACTAACTCCTATTTCGGTAGAATTGTTAGGAACCAACTTTCCAGGACATGCGGAGCTAACTACAGAGTCAAACCCAACCGGCCTTAATATATCCGGCGAAACATCTACACATACTTCAATAAAGCAAAGTCCTCCTATTATCCCCGTGGACCCTACATCTGAAACACTTTCACCAAGCCCTTCAATTTCCACATTGACTCAATCTCCTGATGATGAAACCATTGAAATCACACTTAGCCTTGAAATTGTAGAAGCACTAGACTTAACTACACAACGCCCAATATCTACAACAGCTACAATTTCTCTTGGGATAGAAGGACTTATTGATGAAAGGATTTTACCGTCAAACTCCGACAGAAATCAAAATCCAAAAGTTACAAAGTTAGAACAAAATCATTCTCCATATAACCTGGAAATCGATGATTCTGAATGCATCTTTGAGGATAAGGAGCGTTATAAGAGAAATATTGTTTCAACCTCGTTTGCAATGTTTAATGGGGAACCAACACTTTTGAGCTTTGTTAACGGAACGAGCTGTGTTGCTACAGTCAAGTAAGACTTTATTACATTAATATGTCTCATCAATTCTATCAACGATATTAACAATTGGAATATCCTTTTAGTAAAAATGGAAAGTTACTTGGTGTTCACAAAATGGCCAATATTTTACCTGGATTTTCGTCAGAGTCTAAAGTGGACGCTGGAGCATATTTTAATAAGACTTTGTATCTTCTTGATTCATCTAAGGGTAAACAATCTTGAATTGAACCAATTCCTCTAAAGGTTTATCGTATCATAATGTCTCATGATTTATTTTTCCTAGAACAAAATGTTTATGTGTACAAGTATGATGAAACTAGTGGAAGGTACTCTAATGCTATTGAGATATCGCGTGCCCAATTCTTAAGGGAGCAATGTGGAGTTTCATTAGAACCTGAAATCCATATCAAAGCATTTGCTCAACTAAGACCAAATAATCAATCTTGTATTATTCTTGACAAGTAAGATTTGAACATTTATTTAAGCCATTGAAATACTCACCAGTTGTTTTTCATTCTTCTTTAGTACAAACATCCCAATTGTTTCATCCAATGCTGGAGAAGATGAGCTTGATTTAGCAAACGCAATTTCCATATTACTTCAAATGGAATTTATTAACTATGCTGAAGCAATATTTGCATGGTTAGACGAAGAACCAGTTACAAAGTTTTTCATTTTTGGTAGCAATGATGAGCTTTATTACCTGCAAAAGGAAGAATCATGGATGTCCGGTAGTTTTAGTATTGTTCCTTATGAAAGTTTTCCAATGTAAATAGTAAATGAAACCTAAGATGCATTTATTCAATTATATCTCTATCTATACCAATTAATTTATCAAAGCTGGTCTTTGAAGTTAAGCGTGCGTTCCGCACAATTAGTAAAAATGTGTAATAATCAATTAGCGTGCTAAATTATTTGCAATACACGAATAGATAAACAATATTTATTTTATTCGTTAAAATAAATTAAGCCGGAAGAAAGGCTTACATAAGTATAAATAACTTGATTAAAATAAATTTTGTATTGCAATTGCAAATACCAATATGAATATCAGACCAATTAGCCTTGGTACATATATCGTATACTTGTATTTTGGGAAGAGATTAATCTTAAAGCATCAATTTTATTGTACAAGGTTAATCAACAAACATAGCCAAATTAGTAGAAGCGTTCACTCACTCACAGTATAAACTTAAAGTCTGGTACTCATGCACTAAGAATTGCAAATTAATAATTGATGTGCTATATATTATGCATTGTTTTGTTATTCATACATAGAATAAAAGCTAGTCTGATCTTCCTTGACTTCTTTTTCTTACCTCATGGTATCATGATTCATGAGGAAATGCATTACATCTTAAGGAAACCCCATTTGTTTTCGCAAATACATATATAAATTATTCTAATGCAATGCAACAACTTGGTTTTTGACTTTTTACATCCGAGTCTTTAAGTACAATAAAAATAAAATAACAATATTAAAAAATGCGGATGTCCATGAGAATCTCTGGAATGAACTAAAATATCCATATTACTCTGTGAACTGCATTAAATTTCTTCATTAGCGTTTATCCTAGCGAGTGGGAAGAAAAATTCCAGTAATGTAATAAAATTGCACAAGGAAAATGATACTTGAAGTTAAAAAAGTATTTCTAGCATTATTTATTGTATTTAATTTTATTCAACGTAAGTATATATGAATATTAAATAGGTTGAAAGTTTAGGATTCGATCTTTAATTTTATTATTTAAAACAATTTGCAGCCTATCATTCCCAAAAATGGAAACGTCAATTCCCAAAACTATTTTATACATTTCGGCAAGAAAATAAAACATTTTTCCGCGTTATCAATGATCCTGACCAAGTTAAACCAAAAATTCCAACCAAAGATAATTTATTTGAATGGGTGAATCCCAAAAGTTATGTGACATTTAGATTGTGGACAAGGTATGAAAATCCTCAGAAATTGACATTAGGATTTTACACCAGTCTAACGTCTTAATTCTAATATCAGGAAGAATCCTCATTTGGCCCATGAAATTCGTTATGATAATCTAGAGTCGTTGCGATCAAGTAATTTTGATCCCAAAAAAGTAACCAAAGTGATTATTCATGGATTTTGGGATGGTGCTTCGGAAGGTAAGGAAAAGATTTGTTATACTAATTTATACGCGTATAAAAGTTTTATCGTAATCAATGTTTGTGCAGTTAGAATAGGCCAGTGGATTATATTCATGAGAGATAGTTTTCTTAAACTAGCTGATGTGAATGTGATCGTAGTTGACTATGCTTATCAAGCATTAGCTACAGTTTATATAAGTGCCAGACCCGAAACAATTGGAAAACGGGTTGGAGAAATGATAAAGTTTTTAGAAACAAAGGGAGGTGCTTCACTGGATGCTTTTCATTTAATCGGATGGTCTTGGTAAGTTGCTTGATGAAAAATGTAAACGTAATGAATCAAATGAAAAATTGTATGTATTTTAGGGGTGCACACGTAGCCGGTTTTGCTGGACAACTTTTGAATGGTCAAATTCAGAGAATTAGTGGTCTTGATCCGGCTGGACCAACTTTTAGATTTGTTGAGGAAGACTCTCGTTTAGATAGTAGTGATGCAAAATTCGTAGATGTTTATCATGTTAACGGAGGAGGCAGTGTGCTTTGGGGTGGATATTATGGTAAATTTCTTGTAGCATCGATTGATTATTAGCAAACTTATTTAAGTATTATTAATTTGGTGCAACTTCAGGACACTCGGGAGTTTTAGGCCATGTTGACATTTATTACAATGGAGGAGGAAAACAGCCTGGATGTCCCAGAGAGCGATCGCATATTTACGAAAGTAAGTACGCTGCATTTAGTTTAATTATTATTACTAACTAACCTAAAATTTCATTTTCAGCACTGCTCTGTAATCATGGTCGAGGACCTGCCTATTTTATTGAATCAATACTGTCGCCATTAGCATTCCCAAGTTGCCTTTGCTCATCATTAGATGAATATCTTACAGGAAAGTGCAAATGTTCTGAAGAGGATATACTTTATGCTGGAGAGCATTTGCCAATTACGTAAGTCAATAATAAGAATGAATGGTTTGAAGCCAAAGAATTATTTATTAGCACTAATAGAATAACCTTTATTCATTCAAATAGGAAAAGAGGAATTTATCAAGTTATTACACGATCTCATTCACCATTCGGTCTTGGACCACAAATGCAAATTTCAACTGACTCCAATGATCTCACAGTAGTCCTCAACAATAGTACAATTACAAAAAATTTAAATATTAATCCTTACAACATATCAATTTATCCAAACAATAATGATATTTTACAATTTGCACTTAAAGTAACCAATAGAAATTCATCTTTTGAATAGGGTTAATATTTTTAATAAGAAGTTGTAATGTTAATGTTGTTGTAATTTCCTACAAAAAGCAAAGTAATACAGTACAGATTAAATACTACAACATTAATTTGTAATTGAAACTTATAGACCTTAGAAATTCATTCATTCTTCCTGTTCTTTCTTTTTCTTTGCACCGGGACCGCGTTGGGTACTTTTTGAGTCCGAAGATCCACCACGCTGTCTTTGATAAGGTTCAAACTTATCAACTACTACTCCAGGTGGAATAAACTCTTTTAAATCTTGTCCTTCACAAGTTGAAACAGATAACATTACAACAATGAAACAGAGCACAAACAATTTTTGATAAAATCCTTTAGCCATGATATAAAGACTGATGATCGATGAGTGTATGAACAATGACCAAGGCTTTAGAAACTTACAAGTTTATATGCAAGTAAATTCAATTAAGTTTATTTTTATTGTTGGAGAATGTGTTAACGCATATTTGAAGGTTGTTTTTCAATTTATGTGAACTTACAATAGAGGCATTAGTCATTTAATTTTAAGTATTCTTCCTTTTTTGCTTATGAAAGTACAGCTAACTCCGAGCCGTTAATTGAATGTTTTATGAGCTACTTATTCTAGGAAATTTACTTGCACGTGTTTTGAGTTACTGAGATTCTAAAAATGCGTTGTACAGTCATAAAATAGTTTACGATTACGAGCACAATCGGTATACTGTCAAGTACTTCTGCTGATTCATTGCTGTTTTTCGTTATTGTTTTACGATTACTGTCCCAACTTCCAAATAAAAATATTAAAATATATTATGGATTTGGATTTTAATGGGAATTTTTCTGGAAACACAGCACTAACTAATCTGAACTAGTCATTTAATAAAATTATGCAATAATGGGGTGTGAACATCAAGCTTTGAACAAATCAAAATTCGGTTAAGTCATACTTTATGAATCATTCACGGTTTTATTAATTCCGAAAAGGAAAAATATACCAGTTTCTCCAATTGCACCATCTTTAATTAATGACTCATAAATATCGCAGTTGTAAATGCTTATTTGAATTATGTTAATGAAAATAATTTAGTACATAGTATGAATTTGGAAATAAGTTTGGAGATTACTCGTATAGAAAGATTGACAATGTGAAATTTTGAATGGAAATTAAAAGATTACAATTATGCATATCCGGTCCAAGTTTGTTGTGTGGTGAGCTCGTATTGTGTCCGAATTTGATGTAATTGATGGGTTAGGTCTTCAAGACGTTGATCTTTAAGATTAACGAGGGTTTGCATTCGATGAACCTAGAGTAAAATACAAACAAACAAAATGAAATATAAAACCTTTGTAAATTGTTTAAACAAAATTACTTTAGTTTCAAGATTCTTGACTTTAACTTCTAAACTTTTAATTTCTCGATCTTTTTCATCCACAATAACTTGTGGTACCATTTTATGTCCTTTGTAAATAATTTGTGATGGAGCTAATGGTCCAGATGTGCTTGAGCTCTCATTGTTATTAATACTTTGAACAGTAGCTAAAGAACCAACAGAAGAATCTTTTTCCATTGGAGGTGGTGGAAGGTCTGGTGAATTGTAGACTGAAGTAATAGAAGATTGAGCCTGATAGCCAGAAGCCGGAAAATTTTCCATATATTTTAAAGTTGCTGAAGGGATTTTATTTGCTCCAGTAGAGATAGATGATGATGATTTTGCTGGTACATTTTCAACTTTGCGGCCTACCGGGGATGATTTTTTTGGTGGAGCATGAATTACACTGACATCAGTTGAACGTGTGGTTGGTGTAAAAGATGTTGTAACACGTCGAGAAGATGGCTTCGGTACTTTAATTCCAGAATTAAATTCGTCCAACTTCTTTCGTACGTCAAAGAGTACCTGGGAAAACGTAAAAGTTTGCCAAATGCTCAAACATGTAGCATTAATTTTCTTACCTGTTCAATTACTCCTGGTTTAGATTCAGCTAATTGTTGAATTGTGCCTTCAGATAATTTTAATCCCAATCGAACCAATACTTTTCGATTCAATGTTGTCCAATTAATCTTCTTTTGGATGATTGAGTTAGCTGGACCATAGTTATGCAACTCAACAAGCCGTGGTACAAAATGAGCAATAGCTTCAGCACAAAGCACTAGAAAAAATATATGGATAATAATTAGATTAAAACATAACCACTACATGAATAGTATTACGATTACCTCCATCAGAAAAATCTCGTGAAACATTTTTCTTTGGTCGTGAGAGTGGAATGGTATCAATCCATGCATAGAGTTCATCTAATGATTCTTCATGAAGAACAAACCGTTCGTCAATATTGCTTGTAGTAGGTCGGGACATGTTGGAGCAAACAGTAGTTAAAGTAATTGTGTACAAAAAAAATAAAGTAAATTTTGAAATATAAATACTACTTCCAACACCGAGGTACTACGTTAAATAACTATAAAAGGTGAAAATGAAACCTTTACAAAAATACAGAAACGCAAAGTAAAACTTTATCTAAGTTACCCATAGCTCCTAGCAACAATAACAATTTAGTTTTACGAAAGGCAAAGAGTACAAAGTATACGAAAAAATGCAGCAAGTAATTTTTCAGGATATGAAAGTTATTAACAGTTTCATACAATTAATTGCTCAAATGCTAAAATTCATTAAGTCAAATCTTTATTATGGAGCTTTTATTGTTTTGTCAAGATCATGAAATGTTTATCATTTGTTTTTCGGTTTCTTCTGTGGCTTTGGATGACGTTTTGAAAAATGCCAAATTTTATCTTTCTCTGGTTCCTCTTCATCTTGGCCTTCTGGAATTTCTTCCTCACTTGATGATTTTGACTTATGATGATGGTGGTGATGGTGATGGTGTTTTTTACCTTCATGTAATTCATTCTCAATTCCCAAATTACCGTCTTCAATTGTTTCTTCTTGATGATGATGGTGGTGATGATGTTGTTTACCTTCATGTAAATCATTTTCGATTTCCAAATTGCGGTCTTCTTGATGATGGTGATGATGATGATGTTCATGCTTAGTTCCTTCCCTGGGATCTTCTTCGTCATGTTCCTTGTGCGGATGATGATGTAAATGGTGTTTTGGATGTGGTTCATCGATTGGCTTCTGTGCACCTGGACCACGTTGGATACTTTTTACACCCAAAATTTCACCACGCTGTCTTTGATAAGGTTCAAATTTATCAACTTCTACTCCAGGTGGAATAAAGCCTTGTGCATCTTGTCCTTGAAAAGATGAAATTGATAACGGACTAATATGTCCTAGTCGATTAGCATTAACTATTGGTTTGACTTCTGGCCAAGCATCCTCGTTTGAATCGGGTTCGGCTTGACTTTTCTTCCGCTCGTGCATTTCTTTGTGCTGTTTGACTTCTGGCCCAACATTTTCAACGGTCTCAGCATTTTCCAAATCAACTTCCTCCATCACTCGCTGACTCTGGCTCTCTGGTGCCATCATAAACAGTGATTTAGAATTCGTTTGTACAATAGCACTCTTTTTCTCCACTGGGGGTACGTAGGGTAGGACTCTTCTTTTCCGTCGCTTCTTATGGGGGTCTTCAACAGTTGCAGGAACAAAGTTTCCTGCTGCATCAAAATGTTCACTGATTTTAAATAAGTTAGCTGATGAATCTGCTCCTTCTGTTTGTCGGATATATTGTTTTGTTTCAATTTGATTGAGTGCATATAATCCATTAAATTTTACAAGTAAATTTAATAACATCCATGGACTATTTTGACCTGTATCTTGTTTTTGAGCCTTTTTTCCAATTTCTTTAAGATCAATATAATTATCACTGGCCAAAATTATAAATTTTGTACTTAGCCATTCAACTCCATTCCGTTTTTCTCTTGTTACACGTAATTCATCTTGAGTTTGTTGTAAATTTGCTAATGGTACTAATGGAAAGTCTGTTATTGTATCTTTAAACTTGACTTCTGGTATATAAAACTTTCTCCATATTTTCAAAAGTTGTGCTATTGCAATTGGAGCAGCAATAATCAATGCAATTTCAAAACCCAAAGCTCCACCAGAATAACCAGCAATCCATTCAACAACCCCATCTCCATCCTCCCTATGTTGCTCATCAGCATTTTTAATGATTTCATAAGGGGAACTTAAGGGTTTCTTATGAGGTAGTCGTCCATTTATAATTTCCAAATCATTGACACGATCTTTTTCCAATTCAATTGTATCATATAATTCCAAAATGAATTGAACTTGGTCTAAAGATGAAAGAAGGAATTAAATTAAACAGATCATTGAATGCAGATGCATCTTGAGAGTATGTGCATGTTTATCTTACGAATTGCATTTCCAAATGCTGGGGCTGGTGCAGTAAAAATGAGAAGCCAAAACACAAAGGTTAGGTAAATTGATATGACTGCACCCGGAGCAATCTCCATTGTGAATTAGAATTGCAATTGATTACGACGGTATTAGATAGATTATGAGCAATATGCTAATATGCAACTAGCTTCAGTAGTGCCTAATACCTCTTAATTGAACACTTTTCTGATGGATTCATTCGTAATTGTAATCATAAATCAATCATTTCATCGATTAATCGTAAGCATTTATTTCCGTCGTTGGCAATGGTAACCACAGTGATTAGTTGAGGCAAATGCATTGCATTGCAGTGCGAAACAAAACGTTTTGTGAAACTTTGTTCCATAATGCTTATGGAGAAAATCCAAAGCTTGGAGCGGGCGGGACGATTTGTGTCTATTCTTTATCTTGAAAACTCGAACAACACACAGACACA
>JAQGCY010000798.1:0-13994 GCA_034700645.1 Xenylla mediterranea | reverse complement strand
CAGTGCTCCCTTGTTAAACGTTCTGTTTCCAAACTAAAGGAAAAGAAGAAAAAAATTCTATAAGACTTTGTACATGCTAACATAAAAAGTGATTGATATTACGTGGAAAGCAAGTCTATTACGTGTTTTTTTACCTGTTCCACGATATAAACAGCATAAGAGAATTGATGCCGTTGGAGCACAGGATGCAAATTATTTAGCAGAAAGGAATTTAAATGTGTTGATATCCTGCAGGGAATGGAGAATGACAGAAAAGGAAAACAATTTGAATGCATCCGTATACAATCTAATATACTAAATGAAAGACAATAAATTGAGCATGCATGACAAAATCAGAAAATTTTCCATCTCGCTTGATCTTCTATATTTTATTCATTCATGTCCCTTAAATTTTCATGCAAGCTTACCTGTCACGATACGGAATTATAATTGCTACAAAAAAGATAGGCCTACAATGTTTCGGAGCAAATCTGCCTCCAGCTTTCACTTGTTCCAAGGGTTTTCGTGTTGAGACGCTTGTTTTTGGAAAGTATGCATGAGTTGCTGTAATTGACAAACTTTCGACTCGATGATCTGCATTATGTTTTTACATTAAAGATAATAAAGAATACATTAACGCACATACATGTACTTGTAAATGTTTAGTAACCCTCATTCATTAAAAAAGAACTCTTAGGGAGTGAAAACCCATAAAAATTCAAGTTATGAACTCTTATAGACTTTTATATTATATTTTTTTGAAAACTTTCCAGACTATAAGTCGGAATAGATTTTACGTGATGTCAACTACGGAATGAAGTATTTGCAAAATGGAGATATCTTTTCTCAAAATAAACGAAAGGAAACTTACTCAATTGAGCAGAAGTATTTGGACACAAGGGTTCCGCCATATTAAATGATTTATATATACGTTGTCCATGAATTATGGTAGTATTAAGATATGAGTCATTACCGAACCATGGGAATGAGTGGGCACTTAGCAAAGTGCTTGGGTTTGGATCATACCACAAGACTGGTTCAAATAGTTTGAAGTAATTAAGCTCAGATGTGCTAAAGTTAATTGACTTAATTGGACTTGGGTAGTTTTGTAATTTGGCCGGCTTCGGATTACCAAATTTGAACGCAATGTTGAATGCTTCATTCCTTGCCTTGTAAGACTCGATGGCATAATGTATCAAAGCCAGCTAAAAAACCAATTACAAAACCAAACATAATTAAATTATAAAACATTTCTGTAAATTTGGATAAAATACTAATTTAACGTAAACAATTTTTCTCAAACATCCTCTTATACTGTGCAAAGGTTTTGATATAACTTAAGAAACATGTTCACTGACTATAAGCGGTTTGTGTGGGGCTTAGTGAAGAGGATTTATAGTTTTCATATCCTATGTTTAAATTGGCCTAATAAAATTACATTATGATTGGGAAAGTTTTCATGGACGTAAAAATTCATAGATGAGAATATTTTTGGTAAGTTGAAAAGAAAGTACTTGGGCTCGACCTAATTTATGTGTCAAGATTTTAAGAACTTCAAACTTATAATCATATCAAGTGATCTTTTCTTTAGCGTTATGAAAAATGTTATTTGAATGCAAAAATTTAATACAATATAAAGATAACGTGAAAAGTTGGCATATAAGTTTTAAGATTCACCAAAACGTTAGTGCGTACTAACTTTCACTATATAAATTCAACTCAAATCTTTTTCTGCGTTATGATGATCCGAATTCAAAGCTTTTTTCTTTCACATGAAATATGCATGAAGCATAAGTAAAGCCTGATATAATTACAGGATTTTCTGTGAAGATACTTTTAGCTAGTGCATAAAACTTTATCTTACTTCAGATCTTAATGTTTTATGTACCAACAATGCATACAAGAATTCATTGAGGCAGAGACGTTCCATGATGGTCCCGTAATCCCTGAAGAATATGAGTGTGTGAATAGGCTTAAGGAATTTATGAATTGTTAATGAAACAAAGTATCATTACAAAATTTATCATATCTTGTCCAGGCAAGAGATTAAAATATTCTTAATCTTGTTGACTGTGATTAACATAATAGTTGATGGGGGTGTATTAAAGATAAATAAATTGACGTAGAAAGCTTAATTTATTTATTACCTGGCAAATAGTAAACAACAGTATTATCATAATTAGAAGAGGAAGAATCGATACAGGACATACGTTGCAACCAGATTTTGTTGTAGACAGGAGCAGTGGACCCATTTTTGGTGCATAAAATTTCCTAAATCAATTCAATATTAAAAGTTGAATCATTTATTAGAAACTACGAATCTGCGGTTAAACATCAGCATGCTCCACTCTGGTTTATTCAAAAACTTTACCTTTTAGACAGGAAAATCATGATGATTAAAGCAATTTAACTCAATTTTGAATTTAAAGATTCCTATCACGTAGCAGTCTCCTAGTCTAGAAATAAAACAGATTTATATTTAAGCTAGTTAAAAAAGCATGAGTTCTCAGACAGGAAGCGACATATCTATGGCTTTCCCGTAAAGTTTGTCAACTACTGTTCCAAACATAAGCAAAAGAAGTAAACATTGCAGAAAATAGAAATGTCATTTGTTCCTGGTGAAAGCACACTTTATTTCCTAGTACTCAACTAAACCCCTTTACACCACAAAATCATTATCACTCACTAGTTTATTGTGGTATTTGTGGATTTGTTCTATTCAAACTTTCTCCAGAGACTTCAAGATAAATCCTAAATTTGCGTTTAAACCTCGAGACCCTGTATTGTTTTGATTTGAAAAGACATCTTGCTCTAAAATTTATGTTTTCTCACATAATGTTGTTATTCGACTGTACTGTATCTGATTCTGCCATAATAATAAATATGAAATAGTAATAATAATCTCTCATACCATGGACTCTATTTTGTTTCTGCAAAATATATTAAAAATAAATGTGATTCTAAAGCTGAAGCAGTTCAGTAAAACAACATAGATGTAAAGCCTAAGGGCTTAATTATTTAAGGCTCGGCACTTATTTTTTTAGTTATAACAGTTTAAACGACAAAAAACTTTAGGAACTTTCACATTCACCAATACGATACAAACCAGAGTGTTTAAATTTTGAACTTTCACTTGAATTTTATGTCAAAAACAATCGTTTTTGGTTTGAAATACCGTAAATAGATGCTTTAAAACACTCTGCCAAGTATAAAGATGCAACAAGCTCCTTTTTAGTGAGCTGTCAAAAGAACTCTATTCTAACTTCAAACTTTCCAAACAATTCAAATCAAGCTTACAGGACTAGTAGTGGAATACCCGAGTTTTTCAGAAACACACCAGAGAAATATGATTAAGAAGACTGAACTAAAGTGCTTTGTATTCTTTTTCTTGGACAAAAGATCAGAAATGATTCGGTCTGACAACTTAGCCCACCTTCACTTCACAAGGAATTTGATGCTTTAAGTCCACATTTTATTGAGAGAAAACATTTCCAGCTGCTTGGTTTGGTAAAACTCTCATTACTATATTTACACACAGCTTTCTCCTTGTCTTGTCAGCAGCACAGTTCCACTTCCAGCATTTTCAAGCTTTGTTACTCCTATGTTTCTAGCTTGTGTATGGACGAATGGTGGAGAAAGGAGTTGTAATTTAAGAGCAGGAGGCTGTGTTTATAAGACGTTGATGTTGGTTAAATAGATGTATGAAATCTGTCTTGTCTAGTTTCTTTTATGGTGGCGGACTGGGACTCTTCAACTAGCTTATCCTACCGGATGTAACAGATAGAAAATAGGAACAAGAAAATTTTGCACAAAAGATTCATTTCCTCCTTATATCACATCTTTCTTCGTCTGTTTATTCTTTATGCACACATATAATTTAAAATAAATAACAAAAACTATAATGAATTTTTTTTGTCCATTGTTTTTTTCTATTCTCTAGTATAAATCTTATACAAATTAACACTTCGGGTTCAAAAAAGCGGTATGGTTAGCTTTTATACTTTTAGTAATTTCTTTGATTGTTTTCGTCTTCCAATTTGACTTTGGCCTGGTTTTTTGCTCTTATTATACATTTTTAATTTTTTCCTTAACATTGAGGAAAGTTCGGAATTAACTGGATCAAAACAACGTTTTAGGGTCTGTCGTTGAAGTCTTTTTGAAGCTTCGGACAAATAATAAGCGATCGCATTTATTGTACGTTTCTTTTCACCTGGTTTCATTTGTGTTTTCCAGTAATGGTCAAGCTGAGAATGGTTGTCTTCGTTTCCTGTATCAACTCTATCAGCTAGCCCAGCTTCTACTTCAAAAGCTAGGTATTTTGCATTGGGGTCAACCGTTGGTCCGTTAAAGGTATTTGGGAAAAAATTAGGACCTCCTTTACCATTTCCATAAATATTCATAAACCCATCCCTTCTATAAGTATTAATTTCAGACTTTGGGATAATGGGAGAGTTTATCGGTAATTGATTAAAGTTGGATCCGAGGCGATGCCGCTGTGTGTGTCCATATGCAAATATTCTTCCATGTAAAACTCTGTCAGGACTGGTTTCGATTCCCGCAACTAAGTTCCCAGGTTGAAATGCTACCTAAAACCAAAATAATTATAATGTTAAAACTTTTGTGGACCTACCGATCGAAAATGTACTAATTCAAAACCTGTTCAATTTCATTGAAATAATCTTTAGGATTTTGATTCAGCACCATTTTTCCAACAGTGTATAGGGGATAGTCTTCTTCTGGAAACAGTTTTCTCGCATCAAATGGATTAAACTTGGCCTTTTTGGCTTGTTTCATGGTCATGATTTGGACTTTAAGAGTGTAAGTTGGATAACGCTTTTTTGCAATGTAATCATACAAATCCTTAAGTTGATAATCTGGATTTGTTCCAGCAATTTTTATATATTGTTTTAGTGAAAATACTTCAACTTTGGTATTAGGGAGCATATGATACTTTACGAAAACTGGCTGATTCATTGAGCCTCCCGTCCATTTAAATGTGTTAATCGCAAATCCAGACATCATTCGATATGATTTGAAAAACCCAAAATCCGTAAAAGTTAGGAAAGTACTAAAAGTATCTTCAGGTCTAAGCGAAAATCCCAGTACATATTTTTATCAAACAAATGGGTGCTAGGATTACGTTTTCTAGACCGTGTAACTGATGGAAATAATATAGGATCCCGAAGATTAAAAACTTTGGTGTTCAACATCAATAAATCATAATTTCCTTCTTGTGTATAAAACTTTACGGCAAATCCTCTGAGATCTTGAACTGTGTCCGCGGAACCTGCTTCTCCTACAACCGTTGAAAGTCTCACGGTAACTGGTGTTTTCTTCCCCATCTTGAATAGATCTGCTTTGGTGTATTTGCTAATCATTGGATTTGTAGCATTGAAATAGCCCCTTGCGCCAGCCCCCTTAGCATGCACAACGCGTTCTGAAATCCCGAACAATTGAAGAATCTCAACAATCATTTTCAATAAAAACATTTATTTGCTAAATTCTACCTGGAATCCTTTCATGGGTAAAAGCTGCGAGATGATCCTGATAATTTAAGTCCTGCAATAGTAATGGGCCCTTTGATCCTATTCCAAGTGAGGCTGTTAGACTGGGAACGGGATAACCTTGTTCCGCTCTTGCAATTGTTTTGCCTTTTTGAAGTTTTTTTGATTCTGAAAGACATTTTGGCATTAATGTAATGGTTTACATTAAGCAATGAAATAAGTAGGAAAGAATATACTATAGAAGATGTGGGATAAATAATTACCTATTTGCAATACGATTGAGATCGTTAACACATTAAATATCCATATATTCACTAAAAACTTTGATTTCATATTGTACTAATTGTAAAAGATATCTTTGTTGAATATGAAAAACGGTTTTTTGTATATCAGTAGACATAAAGACCTAACCGAACTCATATGAAAATAATTGCGAATCATTGTTCTAATCTGATATTAATTTATCTGTACAAATTGGAAAGCAATTAATTCTTGAGCCGAGCAAAATTAAATCAAATCAAACTCGCTTGTAGTTGTAACGAACATATTCTACTTAATATTCAGTTTATTAATTGAGAATATTTTCTGCCATTGAATGATAACTTATTGAGAAAGTTACTCTTTCAAGTGGCTTTGAGTTTCATGGAATGTAGTGCAGTAGTTACTACAATTGAATAGTTGGATGGATTTTTCTTTCATAAAAAATCGTATTAGAAGAGAACGGTACTCCAATTTGTTATATTAGTTTTTAAAGAAAAGATCCCTTATAGACTATTTAAAATTAAAAGTTTGCTCTCATTTGCGTTGGCACTCAATTATAGAATTTGTTTTATTGTACAAAATTGACTAAGTTCAGTATGCATAAGTAAACAATATATTTACCATCACATAAAAAATGATCTACAAAAGCGTTACATTAAATAAACCGTTGTTAGTAAAGCCATGAAATTCCAAATCATCGGTGGATCCAAATGCCCATATAACATTGACAAATCCCTCCTAAATAACAAAATTGACTTTGTTTACAAATCTAATGCATATATATTTAAAACCATTGAAAAATATTTTTTACCCCGATTTCCATATCTGGAGGATAAGGTTCTGATGCAGCTACAGGCCTTGAAACTGTTAATAATGTTTGAGTAGCAGTTTCGGAAGCCGATTCAACTTTCCAATCTTGTTGATCGTCCATTATTGGAAGTTCGTGCCCAAATGCGAAGTAGTCCTAATGAATTTAGGATAACACACTGCAATGGATCTCGTAAAAATTTTTATAAATAAAAACTTACAGCTCCGTATGAGGTTCCATTGGGGTAAACTCCACCGACAAAAATGTCAGCTCCACCCATTGAAGCAGTTGGACTAACTCCTAAACCAACATAACCTGTTGTTTCTGCTACAATTGTAAATGTAATTTTTGTTCCATCGGTAGACCATTGAAGGTTGAACAAGCCTTCCTCATCGCTAATTTCTCCTTCGTTATCTCGAAATAAGCGAGCAGGTAATGCTGTTACGCACACCGTGGCAATAGCTAAAATCAACACAAAAGTTTTCATTTTCGTTTCCTTATGCAAAGCTTTCAACTAGAAAACCTTCCGATAAATTTTAGGAACTGATGTGGAGTAGCAACAATGACAGCTCCTTTTATCGCATTTAATTTGTCTAGAGAATTCCTGGATACAAGTGCCATAATCCCAAATGAAGTGGCCTACTAACACGCACTGAGAAACCAGTTGATTAGATGATTAGATACTATACTGCCCTTCATATCAAACAATGTAATATCAATAGTGGCTATGTGACTTCTGTAAAGTTACCTTGAGCAGTACTTTAGTTCAAGTTTAATTGAAAAAAAAACGATTAGTGATATCATTCGAAAAAAGTAATGGATATGAACTATGAAGATGAAGTCATACATTTCTAGAACTTTATAAAATGCATAATGATTAAATGACTTTGAGATTTTTATCCCTGTATGGATTATAAGCGCTTAGTAATTAATTGCTCTTATCAGAGGATTTCCAAACATTTCTTTATTTTTAGACCAGTGAGATGATAAAATATTGTACTAATTGCACAAAGGGGAAGAAATACAAATGAATACTTATTAATAGAAATGAAGTATTAGAGTACTATTAATCAAAAGTTACAGAGAACAAATAACTACATATAACAACTTAAATTAATTAAGGATGTATGTGTGTTGTTTTTCCATGCTTTTTGACGAGCAAACTTAATACGGCAGTGAGTGCTATCTCAGTCACACAAATTTAGATAACTTGATCCTACCGTTTTAATTTTAAAAGCATTCGACTGCTTCTACCACCGTTGTTGCGGTTGGGGTGGTCCGTAATATACAGCCTGACCAGGCTGTGGGTAGGGATATGGACCTGGTCCAGGTTGAATTATTACAGGCTGTACAACGGTTGTTGTCCTTTGTTCTGGCTTATCTAAATAAAAACAAATTCATAGCAATGAAATCTATGAAACAATTTTTCATTGCAATACAGTATTTCGACTTTATTTTACCTTTACAGCAACAAGAGCAGCACAAATAAAAGCATCCAGCACACATTGCACATTCCAGAAGTTCATCCAGATCAAAGCACATTTTGATATGGTCCAAAGATAAAAGACAAATTCACGACAAACTTTTAATTTAAATAAATTAAAAAATCCGGATGCTCACAGAAACTATTTTTGTAACGCTGAGATACTTCTGAAATTAAAACTAAGAAGCAAAACTAGTATGACAGTAGAACAATACTTAAATACTCAGCATTGCTTTACCACTTCCTATATGTCTGATACTTAAAAATCAACGTAAGACGAACTACACTAAGGATTAATTAGTTTTATGATTAATTCCGATAGTGTTAATGTTTTTCATTTTTCCGTGCATGCATGTTATATAGTAAAATACATTAACATAATGCGTTAAATAAATAGAAAATAGTTGGCTTTGCTGACGAAGTTATGTATTCTTGTATTATGAACATAGTATTTACCCAAACATAAAAGTAATTAGAATTAGTCATACTCATAGTCATTAAATTCAAGGCATGAATACTAACAAGGATCATATCATAATATTTGGATCCAAATGAATGTGACTTTACTGGACTTTTTTCGCGTCATCGTCTTACTTTACTTACTTCCTATCTTACTCACTTTCCTTCCATATTAAAAATTATAATGCCCGACACTTCTAACGTGTGGAAAAAATTATGTCATAACACCTTAGACTTATTTTAATGCTAATTGTGGGATTATTGTTATTACTCTCGAAGTCAGTGGATTTTTAGGAATTTAATAACAAAACAAAATAGGTTTTGTGTATAAAGCAGAATCCAATGCTAAATGCTATGAAAATTACTATTACATTAAGAAAATCCTGTTCATAATAATGGTGAAAGTGAATAAAATTTGAGGATCTTCCTCAAGTATGAGGTTTGAGTATTGAGTCTGAACCTCCGAGAAAAGTATGAGCTTAAACTCATTCAGAATTTCCGGTGTGAATAAAAATGAGGATGAGGATCTTACTCATCCTCAAGAATTTAAGTATTTCCTCAATGCTGGAAGTCAGTAAGAGTACACCAAACTCGGTTTCTATTTTGACTCAACTGAAAATTTTCATTTTTTAATATTTTGAATATCTAATTAAAAGTAATGCATTTCCAATTAAAAAATCCAAAGATATAAATGTAAAATTCAGTTAAATGATGACAAGTTTTTACAATTTTTCACTTTCATGTTTCGGGTTTTTAGGTGGCTGAAAGCAAATATTTTTGGATTTTAACCTCATAAATTAAATTTGGTGATCCTAAGATTTATAATTTCCAGGTTTTATAAAGTTTTGACAACTTAAACTGTGGTATTTTAGATCACACTCAAAGCTTGAGGATGCTATGTACCATCCTCAACAATTTCGAGTATATGCTCAAGAATTGGGATTTTATTCACTCGAGCATGAGAAGATACTCAAAGAGAATTGAGAATTGAGTATAATTGCTCATTCTCAAGTAAATGCTCATACTCATGATTTTTATTCACACCATTTTGAGAATGTTCTCACGAAATCCTTGAGTAAATGCTCATCCTCAGCTTTATTCACTTTCGCCAATGGCACTTGTGCTGACTGGAAAAGGAATACACACTTTATTAAATTTTTCTTATTTGTATTTTAGTATTAGTTTAAAGAGGTAATTTGGTTCCATTAGATCACAATTTTCTAAAGACATATACGGAAGTAGCTAGAGCGCTAAAGGATATTAAATTGTGCAGAATTTTACGCCGGTTATCATCACGACGAACTAGAACAACTGGTGACGAGGTATGCAAGTGAATTTGCTTCAGGAGAGGTAAGAGAGGCTTCGGGTTTGTTTCAACCTGAAAACCAAAAGATGCATAATCATCAAACAACTTTCGATGGATTATGGATTTATTTATTTATTGATACTTACCTGGTACTTGCAACATGGATCACCCTGCCACGAGATTGCATAAACCAAACTTGAGCTAAGACTTAAACTACATAATGGCAAGTAAATCCATGGACGATCTGGCCAAATAAATGCTGAGATAATTGAGCCTAATCCAGCTAATACACCAGTCTTATGAAGACAATTCCCAACTGTGATCCATCTTCCTGTCTCATCGCCCAACTGATGCGGTTCAATCACAATTGTTGGAATTCTAAAAACCAAACGAATAACAATAAATTAATCATGATTAGGATTACCATTTACATAGAAGCCAAAGTATTCAACTGTGCTGTAATGACATACCTATTTTGTAGTGCAGTTTCTAATTCAAGTTCAAATTTTTCCGATGGGTGATCGGACTCATAAACTTCACGGATGACAAAAAGACTGGGTGGGCTGCTATCTCCTTGACCAAGAGACATGGCTGATGTCCTATCTATAATCTTAGAACACAGAATAAACGTATTACTGGTATTAATCTGAAGCTGAGGTCGAGCTGAACACAAAAACTTACCAGGTAAGATCCCGAGCAGCACCAGAGTAGACAGTAGAGTAGATACACCGAATTGAATTGGGCCTCAGGTGGACAAGGACAGGTAGAGTTAGAGATCAGGTACTGGGGCTGTTAATCCCGAATACTATTGACTGTGCTGTGCTGTGACTGCGGACAAGGACAGGATTACTTTTTGGATATATGAGTTCCTTCTAAAAACCAAGTCACGTTCCACTCCCAACTCAATTCGTAATTAACTAACTAATAAAACAGACGGTTGGCAGTGACACTGACAGTATGGAATGGACTTACATGTTGTTAAATGTGTGTTTATTTAGATAAAGATAACAAAAATTAGATTTCTCTGGCTCTACCGTCTGCTGCTGCTCTGCTCTGCCTCCAATTCCAATCTCAGTTAGGCAATTTTTCTGATAAATTCCCGGCCTTTCTCGTGTGTCTTGTCTCAGTTTCAACTCCGCTCGTTTCCTTCAGCTCAACAGAACACTAGGAACCAGGGCATGAACCAAAACTGGGAAATTAACGTATAATTGTGATTACAAATTAATTACATTTTAGACCATTCCTATCCTAAACTCCAAAAGAATTGATTGATTTATGTGTATGACAAGACTAAATGCAATGCAAATGCAACAAATTCACTAGAACAGAACTGGCATACATTATCTTATTGCGAGCGACTAGGCTATAAATGGAAAGTGAAGTAGAATATAAACTAAAATAATTATTGTTTCAAAAAACGCACTATTATATTTTATTTGGAATAATTAATTAGGTTCACGTACAATTTTTTTTATATAGGTATTAGTAAAGTAGAGAAGCACGGATTAAAAATTATTGTTCACATTTTCATTTTCATTTCTGCATTTTGCTTTGTGGGCTTATTGATATTAAAACATTCGAAATCCTCGATTTCCCATTCCAGGAGCTGGTGCAAAATGGATTCCATTGTCAATGGGTACTCCATTTTCAATATTAAAAATCATTTGTCCCAACATCCTTTGTCCAACCTGAGCAGCTTCATGTTGTCGACGCCAAGGTGATGATGATGGAGTAACAACTCCCGTATTAGCTGAGATCTAATAGAAGAATGTTAAACTAATATCTTATTCCAACATCCAACATATTTATCATTACATCGTATTTGTAGCTTACCATCCTCGCAACTTGACGACTAGATGACTGATGTAAAGCCCGAAGTGCAAATCGTTTAACTCTACGATTGTTTGTGACATTTCTAGCTTCAACAGCACGCTCTTCTCCTAATTGTGCTTCACGATCCATTTCACTTTAGTTTAGTTGTGTTCTTGTATCTATTCGAAATCTTTTTGGTGCAAAGTAACAAGAATAAAAAGTGTTTTGCTTTCTTCCAAATCATATTTTAAATTTATGACAATAAACATAAAATGTAGCTAAACATATCGTTTATGCTTGATTGTTGCTTTGTAGATAAAATGAAGCTTTTTGAAATTTGATCGGAAAATAAATTATGCAAATGCAACTGTTTGTCTATAGCTTCATCGGGGTTTTTTTTTCATTTTTAACCTTAAATCTTTAAAAGATGTTTCCTTTTAGTCTTTGTGTTTCAATAAATCCATGTAGATTTTACCGACACTTCAATTGACAGGGTACCATTACATATTTATCAATATTATCGTAAAATAGAATAGGCTCAAGATCGAATGGCTCAAGAATTCACGATTCACCTAGATTTTTGAATGCAAATTTGTTTTATTTATAAAATTACAGTAGTTACAGTACTAGTGCTTTAATTAAAAAGTTGCATTATTTAAGAACCTCTGGATTTTGTTAAAAATACAATTTCAACATGTATTCCTGCCTTTGATTAATGTGGCAAAATAATTCAAGAAAGCCAAAAAATGGTCCATAGGAAATAGTAACATTTAAAAAAAATAAATAAATGTCTCTAATTCTGATTTTGATATTCTTCGCTCATTTCGAGTCGTTGAATTTCCGTAGGACGCTAGTTGAAGTCTCGTAGGTCACTAGTTGAATTCTCGCTTGAAAAATGTCTCCAATTCTGATTTTGATATTCTTCGCTCATTTCGAGTCGTTGAATTTCGAGAGTTGAATTTCCGTAGGACGCTAGTTGAAGTCTCGTAGGACACTATTTGAATTCTCGTTTGAAAAATGTCTAATTCTGATATTCTTCGCTCATTTCGAGAGTTGAATTTCCGTAGGACGCTAGTTGAAGTCTCGTAGGTCACTAGTTGAATTCTCGCTTGAAAAATGTCTCTAATTCTGATTTTGATATTCTTCGCTCATTTCGAGTCGTTGAATTTCGAGAGTTGAATTTCCGTAGGACGCCAGTTGAAGTTTCGTAGGACACTAGTTGAATTCTCGTTTGAAAAATGTCTAATTCTGAACCTATCTATACATGTTAAACCCCCGACACAACTAGAAATTAGAGTTTTTAAATAGGAGCCGTTGGTACCAATAATTAACATGTAAAATTCCATAAGGAAAAGTTTAAACTAACGTAAACTTTTTTACTCGTTCAAAATATTTTTTAGTGTTAGGTGTCAGGGTAACTACCCTTAACTCTGGGCCGGTTTTGCCCATCTTCGGACGTAACCTTACTTTAGTATTGAGCCTAGAAGCACGCATACCAAATTTGAAGTCAATCGGTCCACGCGTTCGAAAGTTATCGTGTTTATACATATATACATACACGGCCGTGATCATCACAATAGCCCATGACCCGTTGTCAACTTGGGTCGGGCTAAAAAAACTTTTTATATACAACGGCTTCACTTCCAAAGAAAATATGTTCACAGTTTCAAATTGATCTTGAGCTCAGTATTCATAAATGATAAAATACAGCTTATTCCAGAAAATTCATTGGAATCTTATGCTTGAACCAAATTTTTGGGTCGATAGAAATTATTAATAAGCAGATCATTCATCAAACAATTATATGCAAATACTAGGATTAAAAACTTGATTTGAAGATGTGAAATAAGTAATCGCACCACACCCTATTAGTTAATGCATGTAAAGTGTATCTTTACCTAGGCCAAGCCTGGTTAGGTATGAATGTAATTAATTGGATTGAATAAAACTCAATCGCAGTTGATTCTTGATTCTTTTATTATATAGACATATTATATGTTTTGTATCCTCATCCTCACCCCAGTCTGCAGGAAAAGAAAAGAACAGTAAAATAAATGAGATTAGGAATGCCAAGGACGTATTAAAATGATCGCAAAAAACTGCTCCAATTGATTAGACAAATTGATTTGAAATACATGCTAAAGGTCTTGGAACAATAAATCCAAATTACCGGATTGGGCTGGTCTTGGAACAGCTATCCCGGAGAACAAAAAATTAGCCTAAAGCTAATGTGTGGTTACGTATTCATAAGTTGTAAGGTGGTTTAAATCAATAATTTTTCTTTTTGGCAAAAAAAAATCTGCAGGTATATAAATAGTAAGCTGGAATGAAATTATTATATCAGTAACATTTGTAATCTTATTCTCAGCAACCGAGAAAGAA
>JAQGCY010000797.1:0-14010 GCA_034700645.1 Xenylla mediterranea | reverse complement strand
CATGGAGAAGTTCACTATTGATTCGTTTTCTGGTTTGTTAAAGCAAATTGTTTGGGTGAGTTGAACGTCGAAGATTTTGCTTTTTGAATATTTTATTTAGTACTTTTCTTGACTTTATAGACAGGATCAACTGTAAGAGAAGACAAGCAAACAGAAAAACAATTTCTAGCATGTGAGCAATACGAGGAATGGGCAAACTTAGGATTTATTAGAGCTATAGCCGTTACACCAAGGTTTTGCGAAACCTTATCATCTTCAGTTTGGATTGATATGTGTCTTGAATTAATCGAGAGGGCTGGAGATTTTGGTCTAGAGTTAACAAAGCAGGTATATATTAAATCTACTTAAACTTTGACGTACACATTATATTGTAAAAGTTAAATTTGTTCAAGGTTTTGATTCTTCGTTTACTTTCGGCTGTAATGCCTTATGCCGATTCCTTGGATAGTGATAAAAGGTCGAGTTTTCTGGAAAAGTTAAGTTCAATTATCGGTTCAAGAATTTTGATGACAGTTAAGGATTTATCAATTGAGAATGCTGGTGTGTTTGATTTTTGTAAAAACTAAAAGGATTAGTTAGTCTACAAATTGGGCATCAAAAAAATTTATTTGTACTTCTGTGTTGTTGATAGATTACTTGGGCAAGCAAGACCAGTTTCTTAAGCTCACCATTCCCATTACTGCTTCTCATTCTGGAACGATTGTAGAAGAATGCATCTTGCTTCTCAGAAAGCTACATTCCCTTAAAAGCTGGCAAGATGATATAAATAGGTTTATTCTGCCTACATTGACTAGAATGGCTGAAAACCGATTTCAAAAGTATAATTTAATGGTGGAAAATCAGAGCAAATTGTTTTCTTCCGGATTAGCTTGTCTGTCTTTAATCGGTGGTTATGATTCTCGAGTCCGGGTTGGAGGGTTGGTGATGCACCTAAATAGCGAAGGTTAGATTTTTCATGGTTAATTCGTGTTTTTCAATATTCCATAGCCTATTGTTATTTTCCAGAATCCGGGAAGTCGTACGGGATTAATACTCAAACTGGAACCGTTTGTCGGATTAGTCCATCCGGAAAAGTTTTTATCCAAGATGACTTTGGTGTTATCAAGAGGGTTCCTCTATCCAGCATAGAAATAATGGATGAAGTAAGATTTAAGCCTGATTTCGGTTTCCTTTCTGGAGCAATTACTAAAATGTGGGTTGAGTTGGTAATGGTCGCAGTTACAAAACTAAAGTCATTGAATTGGAAAGGTCAAAATCGAAGTAAGACTTTTTCTTCAAATATGGACATTACTATTATCTTTTAATTATAATTGTTATTTGTAGTTTTGTCCTCGAACGCACAGTTATTCAGAGTTCAACAACAATTACTATTGCTGTTAAAAGCCTTTAGAGTTCTTCTTCGCGACCAATTACTCTTGATTGAAATTCTCAAGCAGCCTTCCCCGAGTGGATTTGATACACTACAACAATCAAATATGGATGATGATGAAAATGTTAAAGGTGAACTTATAATTGAGAAGGTCTTAACTAGGGCCACACAACCTTCTCCCCTAAAACCAATATTTTTGAGAAAGGAATTAGAAGTAAGTATTAGTTTATTTGTAGAAAACTTTCATAGAAAAACATGTTTTTGTATGTTCTATAGGAAGCGGCTGTTGCAGTTAGCCAGCATTTGGCATCAAGTTTACGAAAATTGCCAAAGTGTGAAGTGGACGAGCTTCCTTCCATGGGCGAGTGTAGTTTCGTCCCTGATGATGAATTCATCGAAAATCCGCATGCTCTAGAAGATCAAAAATTTGTTACAACTTCGATGACAAACACCCAACAAACTCAAAGTTTATTCAACGCCAAGAAAATCAAACAAAGTAGTAATGTTTCATCATCTAGCCATACGTTTCAACAATTGATTGAAATGGGATTTCCTACTAAAAGTATTGAAAATGCATTAGAAGTCCTAAGCAAAAATAACACATCTCCGAGTCCAGAGACTCTGGTTGCATGGTTATTAGAACAAAACTTAAATTCAACTATAATAACTTATACTGACTCATCATCAGACAGTGAGGATTCCATTGAAGAGTCATTTGAGGATGAAGATGCAGACCAGTTTGAAGATATTGATGCTTCTAGTTTCGAGACTCAGCAGGAACCATTCTTAATATCTGTTGATTTTTCTACAAGGGAAGATTACAAAACATATATTTCAACTCAAATAAGTATCGGAATGATTGTAAAGTGCCTAGAAGATCTTGGCGAGCTGTTGGCAAATGACATCGGAAGAGTCTTGCAAACTAATGATGAGAATTCTACTGCTCTGGTTAGTAAAAATATTTTTTAGATTAAAAATTAAATACTAGAGCTGTTACTGGTTATTATAGGTATTATGGGAAAGACTAGGCGAAACAAAAGATATCCATTTCACGAATATTGAATTGTTAGGACCACCGTACACGACAGAATATCGAAACCCAAGTGGACCCTTGGACAGCCCTACAATGCCACATTATCTCATCCGCCCTGGTGATCATGTCAAGATTAAACTGGAAAGATTAGCCGCAGCTAAGGATATATGGAATTTATCTGGAACTACTACGTTGTCAAGTATATCGGGAATAATTACAAAAGTGTCTAATTCCGAAGCGTGGGTTAACTTTCCAAATAATCCTGGAAGGCGAGGTCCGTTGACAGACCTTGAGCTTGTTTTGGCTCTACATTTCGGAGTTGTCTGTGATGGATGTAACACGACCCCAGTGACCGGTCCACGATTTAAGTGCAAAGTATGCCCAAATTTTGACTATTGCCAGTCCTGTTTCTATTCGAAGCCAATACACCCCCACATTTTCTTCAGAATGAACGAACCTGGAAATCCACTTATATATGCTGGGAAACCAGGTAGATGCAAAGGAATATTAGGCAGATCATCAATGGATGTTATTCCGAATCGACTTATGGGGTCAACCAGTTATCTGGATGATTGGACAAAATGTGTGAAACATTTAACTGTTTCATCCATGGAAGCCTGGGCTTGCCGTCTGGTCGACGGTTCTCCTGACACTTATTGGCAATCTTGTGGAAATCAAGGAAAACATTGGATATTGTTAGAAGTTCAACCAAATGCATTAATACAACAACTAAAACTTGTAGTTGATCCTGCGGATGGAAGTTATGTACCATCAAAAATTTCTGTATGTGGTGGACACGTCGCTACTCAGATTAATAAGGAATTAAACTATGTGACGGTGGGAAACTCTGTGACACATGTATCACTGTTGACAGATTTAAGGGAGTACTACAAGTACATTGAGATCAACATTCTACAATGTAGGAATGGAGGAATCGATTGCCGAGTGCGTGGCTTATCCGTGACGGGAAGGCTTCGGACAGACTTAGACTTTGTCAATTCGTTTTCATTCTTAGCATCGGACTGTGAAGATTTTGAAGATTTGGATGAGTCTGAACATGTGTACAATACACAGAGTAGAAGATCGAGTAATTATTCAGAACGACGAAGACAAGGAGGTGTGTTGCCGAACCCAGTCAAAGCGTTTGTTTGGGGGTTAAATGATAAAGACCAACTGGGTGGCTTAAGAGGATCCAAAATTAAATCTCCAGTGTTCTCAGAAACTATTTCTGCTTTGAAGCCTGTATTTGTGTCTGGAGGTTCAAAATCTTTATTTATTGTTTCATACGATGGGAAAGTTTGGGCATGTGGGGAAAATTCAAATGGAAAGCTTGGTTTGGGTCATAACTCCCATGTAAGCTCACCCCAGCAAATCAGTTCTCTATCATCATTTGTTGTTAAAAAAGTGGTTGTGCATTCCGGAGGCAAACATGCCATGGCCTTGACTGTAGACGGTAAAGTTTTTAGTTGGGGATGTGGTGAAGATGGTAAACTAGGACATGGTAATAAGGTTTCTTACGACAAGCCAAAATTAATTGAATCCTTGAAGTCGAAGAGGATTCGGGACATTGCTGTTGGCAGCTCTCATTCTGCAGCAATAACAAGTGCTGGAAAATTATATACATGGGGATTAGGGGAGTATGGTCGCCTTGGACATGGTGATAATGCCACTCAGTTTAAACCTAAACTCGTCGAGGCCTTAGATACAAAACGAATAGTTCAAGTCGCCTGTGGAAGTAGGGATGCTCAAACACTTGGATTAACGGACGATGGTTGTGGTAAGTATTCTGCAACTGTTACTAGTCTAAACTATTGAACCGTTGTAAATTGAAGTATTTTACAATGTTATTTAGTATATTCTTGGGGAGATGGTGATTTTGGCAAACTTGGAAGAGGTGGATGTGAAGGCTGTAATATTCCTCAGAACATTGAAAAGTTAAACGGTCTTGGAGTCTCCCATGTGGCTTGTGGTGCTCAGTTTTCTTTAGCGTTGACAAAATATGGGCAAATTTTTACGTGGGGTAAGGGAGACTACTACCGACTTGGACATAATTCAGATCAGCATGTCCGAAAACCTACCATTGTAGAAGGATTGAAAGGTAAAAGGGTCACGGATGTTGCCGTTGGAGCACTTCATTGCTTAGCTGTAACTGAAAAAGGCGAAGTTTGTAAGTTATTGAAGGGTTTACTTAGAGAATTTTAGAATGAGAATGATATTGCTTTAGACGCATGGGGAGACAATGATCATGGACAGCAAGGAAATGGTACAACAACAGTCAATCGCAAACCCACATTAGTTCAGAGCTTAGATAATATCAAAATTACCAAAGTTGCTTGTGGTTCTTCACATTCAGTAGCCTGGACAATTCCAGAAGTTGTTAATATACGGAACAGCGACACAGTAATGTTTTCTTTGGCTCGTGATCCCCTTGGAGTGTCTTCATTGGGTGAGTAGTAAAAAGTTTTTGCTCAGTTTTATCCAGAAACATTATTCTTGAATTTAATAAACTGTGTCATAAGGGTTTACCAATATACTTGACGAAGAACAACCGGTGGATCACACTATCACTGAAAATGCTTCTGGCACGGAAACACCGACTGGTCAGATTTCGGAATCAGGATTCCGAAACCTTTGTTCGGTTTCTCAGCCGGCGACTCCAAAGCACACTGTGAAACAAATCATTCCGAAAAGTAAAAATATAAGTCGTCCTTCCCTATCCAAAATGGTGTTATCCATGGAGTCTCTAGCCGCCCAGCAACATGCACTTCAACAAATCTTAAACGCGTTACAAATTGTAATTTGTCGTGAAATAATTGTGTGCGGTTTATCTTCACCCCATATGCCAAGCACAACATTAGAAGCAGAGTACAGCGATCAACTGAAGTCGGTTGACAACGAGTATTCAAGCCAGCTAGAATCCTCTTCAAGTTCATCTCCAAGCTTTCCGAGTTTAGTCATGTCCCCAATTAGTAACCCAGTAGAAGAGGAAGGTTGTACTCAGGGTGGAGGTGAAGCTCTTGCAGAAAAATCAGGGTTGGATCTGGTAAGTAGTCACAGTAATTAGAATTTTCGAATTTTTGCATCAAATGGTTTTGTCTTTTATGTGTTGGCAGAGTGAAGTGACAAGTCCTGAAGGTGATTGGAACTTTGGACCTTCTTCAAGTCTTGTAGGTGTAACAAATAGCGAGAGCTTTTCTTCCCGTACATCTAAGCTTACTGAGAGTAATAACCTGAGTGTAATAGCTGCGGCTATGGGATCAGAATCCCCTTCGAAAGTGAGTTCATAAAAATATTTAATTTAGCATAATTTTAAGTTTATTATGGCTTCAGATCTTTGGAGACGATATTGAGGATGAGGAAGTCGGTCAGATTAACGTACTTCCAACACATGATTTCACTCATGTCCTTACGCAAGATGATGTTAGTATACTTGTTGATCTGTTAAAGTTAGCTGTAGCAGGCAGAGCTGGTTCTAATGGAAAAGAGGCTATATGCTCTACCCTCTTTTGTAAGTAATATTTAAGATCTTTTATTCGTGAATATAAACCTATCACATCTTAATCCTTCTTCCAACAGCTTTGATCGAATCTCAGAAATCCATAGCAGAAATGTTGCTTGAGCTGTGTGTAACAGAACTGGAAGATGTTGCAGCTGATTTAGAAACCATTCGTTCAGTACCAGCTCCAGTAGTTCAAGAAAGCCCTCATCCCTACAGTGACAATTGCTTTCTAACAGGAAAAGTAAAAATTCCAGGTACACTTTTGAAGAACCCCTCTAAAGACAACATTTAACCGAACATTTACTTTAGGGGCTGAGGAACTTTGGATTGAGTTTGATCCTCAGTGTTCCACGGAACGACGTCATGACCCACTCTACATTATTGACGGAAGTGGAAAAGTTGTAGCTGTCAGGTCTGGAAGAGATGCTTTGGACTGGGAGTCAGATATTCGTGTACCAGGTGGGTTATCATCACCGACCACCGTTGGATTGTAAAGTTTTATTTATAGATTGATTTTTCTACTCAACAGGCGACGAGCTGATGTGGAAGTTTACTAGTGACAGCTCTGTGAATGGTTGGGGCTGGAAGTTTATAGTCTACCCTTTAATGCCTACATGTGGACCACACGACCTTTCAACTGACCGCACGGTCTTATCACGTCCATCCATGAGTGTAGCTATGTGCCTTTTAGAAAACAAATTAGAGGTTTACTCATGCGACAGAGAAAATGATTTGTATAATAGATTAGTAGCAGCATTGGCTTCCTGTGCTCAAGTTTCATGCTTGGGATCAAATCAGCGTATGTGGTCCTTACAAAAGTTAAGACATATGATTAAGAAGTTTCCAGAACTAAGCCCGTTGACGCGGATGCATTCCAAGACCAAGAAAATGTTTGGGGGTGAAGCTGCGTATGACCAAATGGATGTCGATCATAGTACAATAATGTCCCTTTCCCGATCATACTTTTCAATCAATAGTGGTCTTCGTGGTATTCCTGAATTGCTTATGAAGCAATATGAGTATGAGGAACCTGTAATCCGAAGTGGGAAACACCTCATGTTTAGTCCATTTTTTAAGGTAAAGCTAGTTCAACAACAAGTTTAGACTTATTTATTCTTTACTGTTAATTTTATTTAGGTTTTAGCTGCACTTGGTTGTGACATGCAGGTTGATACATTGTTCCCTAGTATGGAAAACTATAAGTGGGTTTGGTTCAGAAAGTATTGCTTAGCAGCTCGTGTCACTTCTTCTTTACTTAACCGGGCCGAACTTCCTGAACAGTTTAAGTCTGAGGTATTGAGGATTTAGGTTTTAAAAAAGTTCCAGCTAACGTAATTGTAAATTTTAGGTGAAGAAGAAAATTTTGGAACTCGCCAGTGGTGATAACGAACTGACTAACGAGCACGAATCTCCGACAATGTTTAGTCAAGAGCAGGACGAGCAATTAATGCAATGGCTAAACCGTCGACCGGATGATTGGGTCCTGTCATGGGGAGGAACTGGTGTTATTTATGGCTGGGGTCATAATCACCGGGGCCAGTTAGGTGGTGTAGAAGGAGCAAAAGTTAAATTGCCAACACCGTGCCCTTCTTTGTCTGCCCTTCACCCTGCCCAACTCATAGGAGGAGAGCAAACTTTATTCTGTGTCACCGCGGATGGAAAAGTATACTCCACAGGTAATACTATTACAAAATTGAAGCAAAACTAATGAAGCAAGCAACAGTACATATTATTCTGCATAAATCTCTGTACATGAGCTTATAAGCCAAAACACAAAACATTATAATAATGCAAATTTTTATACTCATTGTAGGATATGGAGCTGGGGGAAGACTTGGGATTGGTGGTGTGGAGTCCGTAAACACCCCAACATTAATTGAATCTTTGCAACACATATTCATTAAACAAATAGGGGTCAATTCTGGTGGAAAGCATTGCTTGGCACTCTCCGCTGATGGAGAAGGTAAGTTTCAACATAATTTAGGTTTTATAGAGGTTAATTACCGTTTTTCTGCAGTTTATAGCTGGGGAGAACCTGAAGATGGAAAATTAGGGCATGCAAATAAGAGGTAAGTTCTAAACTCAGTTGAGCTTCTTTATTTTGCATTGACCTAATTCTTTGGTTTAGTAATTCTGATCGTCCACGAGTTGTTGAAGCTTTACGAGGAAAAGACATAGTTCATATTGCGTGTGGTGGTGCACATAGTGCTGCTATTACAGGTGCGTACTAACCATTAATTGAGTAATAAAACGTGTTAAATTTCTACGCTAACTTTTCAGCTGAAGGAGAACTTTATACTTGGGGTAAAGGACGTTATGGTAGACTTGGGCATGGTGACGGGGAAGATCAATTGAGACCCAAGCTGGCAAGTTTTATCTAAATTGCTAAATTAATGGTAGTATAATTATGGAGATATTATGAATATTCATAGGTGGAAGCTTTGAAGGGATATAAAGTAATTGATGTCGCTTGCGGTAGTGGGGATGCACAGACTTTAATTTTGACTGATGATGGGACAGGTCAGTAAACTTATAAGCAAGTTTTACAGAAGTTTTGAGATTTACGGACTTTATCCGTTCCTAGGTTCAATAGTATGGTCAGTTGGGGATGGAGATTATGGAAAACTTGGCAGGGGTGGGTCAGACGGCTGCAAAGTATGTAGGATACATGTCTTTATTTATAAAAAATGATAATTATACAATCCATAATTAAGTAATCAATTAATTAATTGAACGACATAGATTCCAATGAAGATTGACTCCTTATCAGGGCAAAATGTGGTTAAAGTCGAATGTGGTTCTCAATTCTCAGTAGCTTTAACAAAATCTGGAACTGTTTATACGTGGTACGAGAACGGTAAAAACCATGGTTCAGGCAAACCTTTTTACTACAATTCTATTCTTTGTAGGGGGAAAGGGGACTACCACCGACTAGGTCATGGCTCTGATGAACACGTACGTAGGCCCAAGAAAGTTGCTGCGCTACAAGGCAAAAGAGTCATTTCAATTGCAACTGGTAAAATAATTGATATTCCTAACAAGCTTTTCTTTATACTTATTTATTCCCTTGTGTTTGTAAATAACAAAGGTTCTCTTCATTGTGTCGCTTGTACGGACCAGGGTGAAGTTTGTAAGTAGTTTGTTTGGTGGTTTGTTGAATTTTGGTTGTAATTGAGTTTGCTGTAATTTAGATACATGGGGAGATAATGATGAAGGACAACTTGGTGACGGAACTACGAATGCTATTCAGAGACCAAGATTTGTGAACGCCTTACAAGGGAAGAACATCAATCGAGTTGCTTGTGGTTCTGCCCATACATTGGCATGGAGTACAAGCAAACCTTCATCTTCCACTCGCCTACCAAACGAAATTCCCATGGAATATGACTTGTTAAAAGATTACCCAATTCCCGTTTTGAGAAACCGCTTACTCTTACTTCAGCACTTTTCCGACATATTTTGTCCAAACATACCAATCTTTCGTCTCGGGCATGAAAGCTCATGGGATTCCGTAGATTATGACACAAATAAGTTACGTGGTCTCATTCTTTCCAGTGCTAAAGAAACAGCTTTCAGGAAGGTCTGTTTCAAAGAACATGCATACATTTCATATCTTGAAGTAAAAAAGTCATTTTGTATTTTTAGGTTATTCATAGTACAATGGTGCGGGATAAACAACATGGACCTGTAATTGAGCTTAATCGAATTCAAGTTAAAAGAGCAAGGGTAAAAGGAGGTCTCGCTGGGCCAGATGGAATGAAATCTGTTTTTGGTCAAATGGTTTCAAAACTTCATCTTTTAAACCAGGATTCTCTCTTCCTTCCTCATCGAGTTTGGAAAGTAAAATTTGTTGGTATGGTTTATTAGTATTTCTCAAGGTGGAAGACAATATGAATCATTGGTTATGGTTAAAATATATTTTAGGCGAAAGTGTAGATGATTGCGGTGGAGGATATAGTGAGAGCGTTGCTGAAATGTGTGATGAACTTATGAACGGATCTCTTCCTTTGCTAATACCCACCCCTAATGCCCGGGACGATGCTGGAACAAGCCGAGATTGTTTTCTTTTCAACCCAGTATCCAACACTTTACTCCATTTGAAGATGTTCCGTTTTCTAGGTAAATCTAGTAGCCTGTTTTCTAAACACTTGGATGAAAATAAACACTAAAAAGATATGTGATTTTTTTTAACCATAGGAATGCTAATGGGAATTGCTATCAGAACGGGTAGCCCATTAAGCCTCAACCTAGCCGAAGCCGTGTGGAAACAACTAGCTGGAATGCCTCTGAGCTGTGCAGATATCACTGAAGTAGATAGAGATTACCTACCTGGTATGTTGTATACTGTCTAAGCCCTAACTTTTTGGCAAGTCTTTCTATTCTGCTTACTAGGTTTACTTTATATTCGAGATTTTGAGGGTGATGAGAAAACTATTGAGTATTTGGATATGCCTTTTTCAACTCCTTCAGCTGCTGGTCATGAAGTCAATTTGTCCACTCAGTACAAAACCATTACTCTTGAGAATCGTCACGAATATTTTAAACTAGCTTTAAATTACAGGTGAAAATTTTACAATAGTGTAATGTAATGATCACGCTAATATATGTTTTGGGTTTCAGGCTTCATGAATTTGACAGATGTATTGCTGCAGTTCGGGAAGGCATGGCAAGAGTTGTTCCAGTTCCACTCTTATCTTTGTTCACTGCTTATGAATTAGAAACTATGGTTTGTGGTTCTCCAGACATTCCCCTTAGTCTTCTCAAGTCTGTAGCCACGTATAAAGGTATTGATCCCAGCTCATCCCTCATCCAGTGGTTTTGGGAAGTAATGGAAGAGTTTACAAATCAAGAACGATCACTCTTCCTACGTTTTGTATGGGGAAGAACCCGACTACCACGTACAATTGCAGACTTTCGGGGAAGAGACTTTGTGATTCAGGTAAAAATCACTAACATGTTTAGTATGGGTTGTCAAATATTCATAGTGGTTAAATGTATGATGTTTGTTGTAGATCATGGATAAGTACAATCCGCCGGATCACTTTCTGCCGGAGAGTTATACCTGTTTTTTTCTTCTAAAAATGCCTAGATACTCTTGCAAAGTGAGTGTCTTCTCGATTATATTTCCTAAATGTTCAGTACCTTTGCATTTAAGTTTCATGTTTATTTGTTTCAGTATGTGTTACGGGACAAACTTAAGTATGCCGTTCATTTTTGTAAATCCATTGATACCGATGACTATGCCCGTGTTGCTTTCCCTGGAGGAAGTGTTACAGCAGGAGGAGTTTCAAGTGCTGATGACGACGGTGATGAAAGTGAAGGACCATTAATAATAGATTACCCATCGCCTTCTGACTCTGTACAATTCTAAAGTATCACTCTTTTATTATGCCGAAATTAATTAGGATTTCTATTTGTGATATGCCAAGCAAATTTTCAACAGATTAATGCATTGCTAATGCAGTATGAATTAACTCTATTTTGTGTAAGCCAAGCTTCGTTTTGAACTCATATCCACGTTATATTTTTTTTACTATAATACTCAATTCACATTTTCATATACAGAAGCATATAAGCCTCTACTATTTAGTTGAGTGCAGACTGAAATAAATGCCGACATATCCTATGCTTATATACCAAAAAAATATATCAAAAATTAAGAAAACTGGTATTTGTGCGTTTGGAAATGGATGAAGGAGGCACGGAGCAATACAAATATCTGAAAAGTTTTATTTTGTTACTTGTTTTATTCGTTTGTTGGAAATTGTTTTTGTTTGTGTATAAAAATCCAAATTATGGATAAGTAAGCTGAGAATTTAAGTAGAAGAGAAGTAGTTTTTATATAAAGTGGAATGACATGAGACAAATGAGAGGGTTATGCTGATTATTAAGTTGGCGAGAAGCATTTCTTACTCGTCTTGTTCATCTTCCTCACTACTTCCATCATTCTTGGAACTTCGAATTCCTTTGGAAATCACAGTCATTGTAGATTTTTTTGCTGGACGCTGATCTGGTGGAGTATTCTTATCCCCACTATATTCAATAACGTCTGGAATACTAAGCCGCCATTCCAACATCTCAGTTCCAAAATCATCACAATTTCCTAAATCTGTAAATCCAACGATACGATCTTTAACTTGTCCATCAATAATACATAACACTGTAGGTAATACTACAACGCTGAGTTTCCCTGTAAATTAGTTTTAAGAAACCAGTAATAATTTTGTTTGGAAACTATGTATATTGAATTCGAATGCTTACCAGTAAGAAAAGGGGATTTTTCAGCATTCAACTTAAGAAATTTAGTTTCCAAATGTTTAGGAGCCAAGATTTTGAAATGTTTATCCAAAATACTGCAACGGAATGCAGAAGCGCGATAGAAGTGGACAACAACTCGTTCCGACTTTTTAACAATTGGGAAAAAGTCTTGTTCCGATGGGATCTCAGTGTACTCTCCATGTCCCTATAAAAGACAAAAACATAATCACAAATTACAATAGTAAACTAGAACCCGGCAAAGCTCGCTTTGCCTTTCTGTTATTGGTCGACGGCAAAGCTCGGCCGGGTTCTAGTTGAGGCTCGCTTCGCTCGCACCCGGATTTCGTATTTATCAATTTTTAAACAATTCCGAACTCAAAATATAGTCATTTGAACATATTAACGCTTGTTCCAAAAAATCAACAAAGTGGTTCGCCACCAAACGGAGTCGGTTTTTATGTAGCATAGATAATAGCATCTAACAATGTCTATTTAATGCAAAACTAAGACTTACAAGTTCTAACCAAGTCCGTTGATCCTTTTGTTTTTTCTTGTACTCTTGGAGTCGTAAATTACGAAGACGACTAAGTTCATCTTCATCAGGATTCTTGAGTTTCTCCAACTGATCATCAATCTGAGTTTCAACTGTTTTAATTACATTTTCCAAAGCACTAGCTAAAACTTGTTCCTGTGCCATAATTAAGCCTGTACAAGTAGAAATTCAGTTATTATTATAGATTCCAACTCTAATTGTCCATGTCCAAGAACAATAGATCCCTCGCACACAAACATACCTGTCCGCTGTAGCCGTCGCCGGTATGGCACTTAATGAATTCCTAGGTTTTAATTAACTTTAATTAGACGAACAGGACACCCCAAGTTTAACCAAAGGGACAAACTTAATCCGAGCACTTTAGAAGAGTTGGACCTGCCTTTGTTTGTTGTGCGAATAAGAAAGACTTAGTGTGTGGGTGTCCCACTCCCAACACCAGGCCCAAATCAAATGCAAATCTGAAGAAAAGTTACAGCGAAGAGTAATCCAAAATCGCGTAGGTTTACCTTAGCCTCCTACAATTCATACACACACTACACTAAGCACATCAAAAAACCAAGCCTGGTGCCTGCCTGGTGGAATAGAATTTTCAATACTCTCTTGTCTTGATTTTCCAATTCCTTTTCTTTCCCGCTAGACCATAGAAAAAATGATAGGAAATCTCAATCTCAATAGTCTCTACTAATTATAAGATTATGACCGGATTTCCAAAATCATTTCTTGTGAACAACTCATCTCAAACTATCGGACCGATCTTGACCAAATTTTCTGGAGGTTTAGTCCTAACCCCCAGGATGTGCAAGAGGTATTTGTTTCTCGACACATACACCGTGTCCATGGTTACAAGGACTTTAGTCAATAAAGGTCCAATATTCTCTACTAATATGACTGGATTTCTAAAATCAATTGTGGCGTGAACTCCTCCTAATCTATTTATTGCAGCTAGACCAATCTTTCTGGGGATTTAGTCTGAAACTTCTGAAGATGCAGTTTTATAAAAAGTTTAGATGTATGCACCCACCAGTTCTATTCTATCACTGGCTCCAACCCTTTAGCCGTGAAAATTTCAACTTCGGCCTTGAATATTCTGATCAAATTATTTACAGAGTAAGAACTCTTCGAAAGCATAAATGGCTTTCACGAAGTCCAAGTTCGAGCTGGGGATAGGTTTACCTAATTTTGGAGAAGTTGTTATCACAAGAACTGATCTTGGAAATCCTTAACTATTATTCTGAAATGTTTACTTCATAAGCAGAATAAAACATCTTCAATCGAATCACAATTATACGGAGTTTGCA
>JAQGCY010000796.1:0-14023 GCA_034700645.1 Xenylla mediterranea | reverse complement strand
AACTTTTATCTTGAAATTTTGCTTTGAGTTATTGCAGACAGTTTACTCTCTTCACGTAGTTTTTTCTTTGCTTTGGTATAAAATATATATATAAAAATAAATAGATATAAATACCAGATTGAAAACCTTCCTTTTCATAGCATTTGGAATGGAAAAACAGTTACCCAGGTCTTAAAGGAATTGAGCAATGGAAACCAGATTTAACTATTGTAGAAAATATTGAAGTCAAATATTTGGGATATGATTCAATTAGGAATCGATTTGGTAATTAAAATTTCAAATGAACCTTTACCAATGCCAACATTGAGCAATAGATAATGATGAAACTAATAAATATTTTTGTTTTCCAGTCGTGTTCCTCCCAATTGGGCTATGGGATCCCGTCCAAGTTATTAGGATACAAAGAAGACTTGCTCAGGTTCCTTCATAAGCATTTACAACAAATTACTAAGCGTTTAAAACACGAATTTAAAAATGATAAGGTGGAACTAGGGAAAGTATCACTATTAATTGATTGCGATGGACTAAGTTACCAAAAAGTTGTTCATACAGAAGGTTAGAAAAGCAAACATACTACAATGTGAAACTGATAAGTATATTGATTCTAAATTAAATTTTTAGGTTTACAGTTTCTGCATTCAGCTCTTACGGCCATTAAGAAAAATTATCCTAAATTACTTCACAACGCAGTTATCATAAATCGTAAGTTATTATTAATCGTGAGCATAGCGGTTACAGAAAAACACTAGCATGCTTCTTGCATCTTTTTATTTACAGCTCCTTGGATATTTTCCTGCCTGCTTACCATAGCTAAACTTGTAATACCAAAGAAAACCATGGAAAAAATTACTATCTTGAATAAAAAGGATGGTTTAGGGCATCAAACTGATATTCTTTTAGAAAAGATTCCAAAACATTTACTCCCAGTAGAATACGGTGGAGAATGGATTAATCAAAATATGTAATTTTAAGTACAAATGCTTAGTATTCACTTTTAGTTTAGTAATTCAATATTTAATTTGATGCAAACAATAAAAAAATATAATATGTAAATAAATGAATAATTTAATATTTAATACTGTATTTCTACTTTAACAAAAACAATTGTTATCATCTTGAATTTCCAAATTCACTGGACAAATTCAATGGTGCACAGTAACTGAATACTGCTTGATATTGCTACCGGATTTCCAAAATTGATTCTTGTGGCGTTCCCCAAAGTCAATCAAATTGGTGAAGATCCAAAACATTTGATATGCAAGACAAAATTCGTTTAGAAATTTTTAAACCGGCCCAATTTTATAGGAGTTAAGTGGGCAAAGAAATTTTTTGCTTACTCAGTTTAATTGGCTTCGCACAGCATATTGTGAACCGTAGTATTGCTATAACTACACTGTTGAAGTTATTCCTTCAACCTTGGCTACTTTTGTTTATCCAAAACAAAGTGTTCTTGACATAATTAGACATTCATTTCCTTTTCATTCAAGAAGATTATCCAGCAATTTATATAGAACCTACTTTTGTATCTGTTGTAAGTTTTCAGGGTCAGCATTATGTTAGCTAAACGTGTAGAATCCACCTATGGTCGCTTCATAGAAAAGCCTGGTCAGGATTCCAATCAAATTGTAGATCTAGATGAAAGCTCCATTCCTATTCAAGATCAAATTGAAAATCTCCGAACGAAAATAGCTTTGAAAGGTATGTCTATGTATTACAAATTTTTTAATTTTCTTAAAGGTTAAAAGTAACAGTCAACATTTTTAATAGCTCGATACAACAATGTAATTCGGGAAGAACTGGATGAATCCCAGGATGGTGCCAGTACAGTTTTGGAAAAGTTGTTTCATGAAACCAAATGCTTAAGAAATGATTTGATTGTAGCTTTAAAGGCTGAAAGTCTTGCTGTTAAACATGGCTTACGTTCGTATGAGAAATTGCAGTTAGCTATGAAGGATAAAACTGCAGATGTAAGACGTACTTATTATATAAATATATGCATAAATTGTTTGTCTAAGCTAACTTTACTTGATTAGGTTGCAATTCCTTGGTTGATGGATGGTTTATCTGATCTCAAGAAACAATTAAACAGAGAAATGGATAGTCTAAAACTTGAACGCTATAAAATGGGGGATGCTGAGCTAATGATTGCATTAATGGAGAAATATCCAAAGCCTGGATCTTTACCATGGGAAATTTTTACAGCATTACAGTTTGAAATTATTGAAAATAAAACTTCAGACATGAAAGGTATGTATGTATTTGCTTGCAATTAGGACGGAAGGAAGGTTAATAATCTTATAATTTGGTGATATTAAAGTGCGATATGAAGCAGCAACTATTTTAAACGCAAGTTACCGAAACATAAAGGATATGATGCAGAAAGATGAAGAGAAATTTAGCCCATTAGAGGAAATGCTTGAACAACAATTGAAATATCAAAAAAGTGAACTTTCTAAATTTAAGCAAATGCTTGTTGATGCAATCCAGGTAAGACCTCTGTCAGTAACAAGATATTTAAAACAATTTTATAATCTTTGGTTATATTTATATTAGTTTCGTGAAGAAGCAGAGAAAAGTCTACTTCTGACAGAACATGAAGGAATTGAAAACAAACGTGAAAGACGGGCAAGAATGGGTAAACTAAAGAAAGAAATTGGAAATTTTATGGAGAAAAAGAAATCCGAAATGCAAGAAAAAATGTCCAAAGACATATTAGCCAGCAACATTTTCCTTTATTATAAAGTGGAAACACCCGAATCCATGAATGTCACGGAGGAAATGCTCCTGGAAACCTTAAATCAAATTGACGATGCAGAGCTTCAAACGAACTTAATTTTGAGTAGTATGCACATCAATAGTGTGAACAAAATTCCACAGAGGTAACAATATTTAGTGCTTCCAAAGTTTAACTGATGCATTGAAATTATTTTTTTTTCAATTTGTACTCTTAGAATCAAAGAAGTTATATTACTTGGACTTTATTTGGATTCTCAATTAGAAAGCTTGGAGAAATTGCGTAATGTTTTAGTGAAAGAAAAAGCATATCTCACTCTGATTTTAATGGAATTAAGTTATACTGGTTCCGAGCGAGTAGAAAAGTTAGTAACCTAATTGTAGAATCCGATTCTTAAAAATTTGTAATGTCGACTTGTATGTATAGATTTCAAAAGGCAGAGCAGTTATATGAAGAAAACAATAGTGCAATTTTATTAGAAGTCCAAAAGGCTCAAAGTTTAATGGATTTGGCACAAAATGAAGTTTTTGATATCCAATTATCCGTCCTTGCTTCTTTTTCTCATATTGAAAATGATAAACCTCATCACCATCCAGAGTTCAAGTTAGAAGATATACCTGGCCATCTTAGACGACTCAATCATAGAATTCGACGTCTTGCTAAGCAAATTGTACTTATCAAAGAATCCAATCTTAATTTATTGCAGCAAGATAAGGAAACACCAGTGGTTGTAAAACCTAAACCTACTCCGCCGCATTTATTACGTGTTACAGATAAAGTACCTTCTGACATTGATTCCGAAGAAGGTATTGTAAATTGTATCAAACAAACAGGTTTTGCAACATGTTAAAAGTAATATTCCTTTACTTCCAGACGAATTTTTGGATCCTGGTGTGCAGACAGCTCAGGAAATTAAGAAAGCTGGAAGAAAATTAGTCCAAAGGACCATTATTCGCAGAGGACTTCATTAATCAACATAACAAATAACAATCAACGAAATAATTAAAGCATTTATTTTGGAGCAGAGGAACGAATCATAACCTCTGTAAAGACTGTTCTCCTATAATCATAATCTAGCATATCAAATACTACGTCTCTACGACTAATCATCAAAATTGTCCTCTTGTCCTACTAATTCGTAATTCATAATTATTGATAACGAAACCTTTTATTCGTAAATAAATGAACAATTAAAATTATTACGTATTTGCTTTAGCTTCATAAGAACGAAAAAGCTTGTTTGTTAAAGAGAAAGAAGCTCCAAGCATAAGAGAGCCAAAAGTTGTAATTTCAGAGCGCCATAAAACCAAAGAATGAAGAAGAAAAGGCTCTGGCATTTCCTATTGCATTTTGAACATTTGGTGAAGTGAAGGGAGCCGATGCTGAGAGATAAGCCAAGCAGGCACCAGAGACAGAGAGTACTTACAACAGCTACAGGTGAGACTTGACAAAGCAAGAGTACTTTAAACTTTACTGTAGTGCTCTGACTTTGTTTGTTTGAGTAGCGAAGGCACGAGGACGAGACCTCTGCTATTATTGCTCCATTGTCCAGTAGTCCGTCCAGTTTCAGTACCAGTTGTCCTTTCCAAGATAAGAGTTAGACTAACCAAGAGATGATGGCTACAATTACTTCCCTTGTTTCTAAAAAAGTATTTGGAACCGTTCCAGCTGGAACTTGTACTACTATATCAACTTCTTCAAGTTTACTTGTTTCCAGTACCAGTTCTAGTACTAAGATTGGTCATGGGATTAAAGCTGAACCAGCTCCAGCACTACCAACAACATCTTCATCAAATGATTCTACTAACACTATCACTCATGTCAATTGGGAGACAGGTTTTGATCCAATGAACTTATCCCATACTCCGCCCAAACCATGGTAAGGTCAAGGTTCAAATACAAACAACTTAACTCTAGAATTTATATTATATTTGGCTTTTTTCCTTGCTTTGATTCTAGGGAACAATGGACATTACATGACTTTGAAATTGGTCGACCATTGGGTGAAGGACGGTAAGATCCTAATGATTACTTGATAATTATGATTTGGTATGTTTATAATGTCGTTTGATATGATTAGATATGGACATGTTTACTTGGCTCGTACACTTCGAGAAAAACGCCTCGTTGCCCTTAAAGTAATTCATGCTAAACAAATTGAGGAGGATGAAATGGAAATGCAAATTAATAAAGAAACGGATATTCATAGTGACCTCAAGTGAGTTCATTGATTAATCAATTAAACACTGACGTAACTACCCATTATAACCAAACTAATTATGAGTTTCCTTTCATAGCCATGAAAATATTATTAAAATGTATGGATATTTTGTGGATGGTGATAAAGTGGTATATGCTTTGGAATATGCACCGGGTGGGGAAGTTTATGCAGATTTATTGAAACAACCAAATCAACGTTACACGGACCGAAAGTAATTTATTTTTTAGTAATATCAGCTTAATAATAATAAGTCATTCTCATTCTTATCACTATTGTTTGTATTTTAGAGCTGCTACATATATCTTCCAACTCACAAATGCCTTGGAATACTTGCATAAGCTTAACATTATACATCGCGATATAAAACCAGAAAATTTGTTGATTGGGTATCATGGCGAAATTAAAATGGCAGACTTTGGATGGTCTGTAAATACTGCCAAAGAAAAAACAGCGTAAGTAAATTAAATTATATATATTTATTTTGAGCTTTATAATCACATCCTCCTTTCCTTCCTAGTCAAAACCGTCGTAAAACACTTTGTGGAACTATGGACTACTTACCTCCTGAAATGATCAGGAAAATTCCTCATGATAAGAACGTGAGTCATGCAAATAAACCTAAACGTTAAAATTGTTCTTTTATGCGTAATATGTTTTTGAATTCAGGTTGATTTATGGTGTCTTGGTGTACTTTGTTATGAGTTTCTTGTGGGGAAACCACCATTTGAAGGTGGTGATAAACATGCTACCTATGCTAACATTACGACCAACGCTGTAGAGTTCCCAACATTCATTAAACCTAGTGCAAAGCATTTAATTACCCAAGTAAGAACTAAGTTTATCAAGGTTTTGATTCTTTAACACAAAAAATTGTTCTGTCATGTAGATTTTGAAGAAAGATCCAAACGATCGATTGGATTTGCCTGGAATTCGTGCTCATACATGGGTGAATAAGAATAATATAACAGAGAAGCAGTTGCTTCCGAAATTTTTAACAAAGGAAATGAGAGCTTTGGATTTGGAATTGAAGAAACGTTATGCTGAAGCTACGAAAGCTTTTCGAAATGGAAACACAATTAAA
Source organism: Xenylla mediterranea (assembly GCA_034700645.1). Taxonomy (NCBI): domain Eukaryota; kingdom Metazoa; phylum Arthropoda; class Collembola; order Poduromorpha; family Hypogastruridae; genus Xenylla; species Xenylla mediterranea. Next base: position 7,987 of record JAQGCY010000796.1, on the reverse strand, counting down.
AATGTAAAAGGAAAGTAAATATCGGATGAATTTTTTTTACTATTACTAATTTATTATTTTAACACAGTTAAGGCTTGAAAAGTTACACAAATTTCTGTGTATTATATTAATCTTCCGACTTTTACATTTTCTATTTAAATATAAGTCTTATATGTAAACTTTAGTAATAATTCTAATAAAACGTAATAAATAATGCAAGGGAGGTTGAAACTTGACTTATCGATTGAGTTTGGTCATGGTGTATGAGTTTTTCCAGGAGGAATGTCTACCTTTCGGCTTTCTCAGAGTTGCTAGGATTTCTTGTTTTCACAACAGTTGACCTCGGTATATTAAAGAGATTTTAAGTTTCAAATTGTTCTATTTTCGATTCTTGTAGGACTACAAAACTTAAATATAATTTTAATATAATTTTATCCATATTTAATTAATGATGGCATCGTTAAACACAGAGCAAGTAATTGTTTTCTTTGCTTCAAAGAACGAAACTTTTCGACTTAACGATAATTATAAAACTTTCCATAAGAAGCTCAAAAGCCGATTCAATAATTTCAAAATCATGGCGTAAGTAAAACAAATCGTTTTCGAAATAAATGATTAAATTTTCTCATTGAAATTGAGAAATCAAATACTTAATTTTTAGGCTCAAAGAAGAACTGCTTGGTGAAATTTTAATGTTTTGTAAAATTGTGATTCTCCCTGGATGTAAAGTGTCATTGAGCTCAAATGAAGTGAATCTCCTTAAAAACTTTATTGATAATGGGGGATCTGTACTTGTACTTGCTGAAGAAAATTGTCCAAATCATGTTTTTAATGCATTAAGCCAACAATATGGAATAACTGTGGCTAAAGGTAAATGAATGAAATTAACATGAAGGATTCCTGCAATGTCTAATGCTTCCTTAATTTTCAAATGTAGATTCTGTAATTCGTACCGTGCATCGAAAATACAACCAACCAAAGGAATGTTACATTGAAAATAGTCTTATTTGCCCTATTTTGTTGGAATCAAATTTTCCTGGAGAAGAAGTTGATAATTTAACCATAGTTTATCCTTATGGTTGTTCATTAAATGTGACCAAGCCAAGTTATCCGCTAATGACGAGTGGTTTAACATCTTATCCAGTTGGTAGACCTCTTGGAGCGTTTTATTACGACTCCGCTAAAAGAGGAAAACTTCTTGTGTTTGGGGCTGGAGCAGCCTTTGCTGACAAGTAAGTAATTCTTCGAATACAAAGTTACGGAATGCTCAACCAATATTTATTTATACTTCTACCTAGATATATTGACAAAGAGAAAAACCTGAAACTTTTGGAATTTTTCATGAATTTATTGACGAATCAAAATGATTTAACAATCGAACCTTCGGATATTGATGATTCCGATATAACGGACTACACTTATGTCCCAGACACTGTGACTCAAGCATCTAAAGTTCGTGTTTGTTTGCAAGAAAGTGACGATTTCATAATACCTGGTAGTGCTAATAATCTGGGGTAGTTTTATTCTCAATTTGTAAGATAATTCTAATCCGAGTCCAAGACGCTCTTTTAACTGTTTACACAGAATAATTGAACCAGGACGCCTGATCGATACCAAACTATATAGCCTCAATTCATCCCTTCTACCGGAAGTTTTAGCTGCTTATGATGAAATAGGGGTTAAGAAGGGACAACTCAAATTGATTCAACCACAGTTTGAAACTCCACTCCCAGGACTCAAAGTTGCCGTAATTAGATAATATAGCTAAAGTAATATCGCACTCAAAAATTTAGTACACAAAGCATGGTTTGCTTTTCCATTAAAAGGTATTTCCACCGTCATTTCGTGAATTACCTCCACCTCCGCTCGAACTGTTTGATTTAGATGAAGAATTTGCTTCAGCTAAAATTCGTCTGGCCCAAGTTACGAATAAATGTGGTGATGATGATATTGGATTTTACATTCAATCAATTGGCTCTATATTGAACATTTCCTTAACAGAAGAGCAAAAGAACAACCCTAAATTCATTCTATATACTTTGCTGAATGAACTGAGCGATTTTAAGCAATCGGTTAGTGAGTTATACTTGAATATTTCAATAATGTTAATAATACTTGTAACAACTTTACAGGAACACAACGAAGACTACGACAATGTATCACCATTTGCAACTCCTGGACCTGGATTTGAAAGTAATAGTGCTGGAAGCATAAGATTTTAAGCGTCGTGTCCATTTCTTTTCTTGAAAAATGCTTAAAGTCACAATCTACTATTGTTACGATGAAGTAGATTGGGAGAATACGGAATGATTAAAAAGCTCTTGTTTGTAGATGAACAACCAATCTTTTTAATTTAGTTTTATATCAACATTTATTATTCAGTATGAAGAAGCTAATTGTTCGATAAGTTATATACATGCGTATCACCTTTCATTTTTTCTACCCATGATTGAATGTGTTGGAACAATTCTTTAAGTTTTTGTTTAATCTGACTATGATGCTTGCAATAAATCTCGATCATAAATACAACAATACAAATCGGCAATAGTATGGTAATAACAATTAAGATTTGGAGCATATTTACTTCGTGTTTCGAGGCAGTGGATGCAGGAAGGTGCTTGAATCTATTTTCAGGTCTGCTCGCAAACATATTTTCAAAGTAATCAATTACTCCAGATTCCAATAAACTTTGCAATCGTCTTAGGATAATAAAACTTCTGTCCCAGTCTATTTGAAAAAATGCCCAGGCTTTCGTGTAACGTGTAATTGGCTTAGTACCCTTATAAAAGGACCTGTCATTATTTGTTACACGACTTTGTAGTTGGAGTTGAACTCTATCCAAATTTTCATCATAATTAATATAAATAGCCTTTTTACAAGTGTAAAATTCATCAATTGAGTTCATTTCTAACTGTTCTATAACTTTCTTTGATGAATTCATATAATTGCCAATTTTAGTTTTCTTCTCAATTTCACTTTGCATCCAATCAAATACCATAGAATATTTTTTATGAGCAATCAATGAAAGATTTAAATCGGCTTTACTCTGACCAGCAGAAATAGTGTTAAATGTTACAGGTAGAACAGAGTAGTTAGATGTTATTATATCATCAAATTTTGTAATGAGCCATTGCGGAGTTGGAACAGTAATTTCTCTAAACATCCATGATTTATAAGATATTTTCATGCAAGACATAGTTATAAATGTTAAAACTAGTAAAACACAGCTTATAAGCTTATTGGTGCGTCTTCGAATTTTCTTCTTCTTCGAAATTTTACGGACTACGACCCAAATAATTATAAATCCAAAATATAAATATATTATGTTGATTAACCAATTGAAATTTTCAATAAATTCAACAAAGTTTTTTGTATTAAATTCATTGTCTATACAGTTTAAAAAATTTAAATTTGTTTCACCTGTGATAACGTATGTAAATATTGGTGCATTAAATAAATGCTCTTGATCTTGACTTGTTTTCTTGAAATAATAATAAGGTAATATTCTCGGGGCTTCTAACCTACCAATCATTTTGGAACCCAAGAAAGTATTCGTTGGACAGAACTTTATCAAGTCAAGAGTAATAGAACGAAACTGATAGTTTGTAACAATAATTATTGAATTATTAATGAAGCTTGTTAAAATTGAACTAATTATTTTCTTCGGAAAATAAAATTTCCGACTAACATCTTGAACTGGTATTCGATTCAAAGTTGTTACTTTGGTACATATTAACTGAACTGGTGAATTGGGAGTTATAATTCGCCAAACTACATTGTAACACTGGGTTTTAATTAAAGTTTCTATTAAAAAATCGATATTAGATTTCGTCAGTTGCAAGGTAAAATTTTTTAGAATCTTGGATGCTGGACAAGGCTGAAATATATCCAATCGTAGATCAGCAGGATTTGTGACGATTAAGATTGGAACCGGAGGATATAAAATGTCAGGCCTCCGAACAAATTCTGAACACATACCAAGGACTAAAATGTACCAACTACGATATTGCCGAAAAAGAAAATACTGAACATAAATAAACTCAACAATAAATGGATTAATAGAACTGGTTTCTAATACTTTTATGAAACAAGGAGCTTTAGCATTAATCCGAACATTGTCTCTCTGTAAGAAATAATGTTCACCATGTTTAGTAATATTAGTGTAAATAGTTATTGGTACTTGAGTTGTAGATAGACTTGAGGACAAGTCACTATAAAAACTAGAATTGAATAGAATAATTTCAAAGTAGCAATTATTGTCTCTAGTTTCCAAATTTTTTAATATCAAATTCAACGTAGTGCTATTTGATAAAATTAGTTGTGAAATGAAACAAACAAAGCTTAACGTTATAACAAACTGTACTTTCATTGTTATATCTGCAAACAGTATTGGGCAACTGTCCAGGGAAGGGCTTCAGAGCACCACATAAATCGAGCTAAATAATAAATTAATCTACTCTGGCTAATTTCGATTCTAAGAGAAAGTACGTCACAAAGCAGCACGCCAATAATTTGTTCTTAAGTCATGCAAATAATCCACAAAGCATCGGTTCATGTTGCTTTTTGTCATTCAATTGAAGGACATGTTATTTTCTATATTTATATTTTGTCTTGTTAAATTAAACGACATGCTAATGCTCTACTTCCACATAAGTTATTAGTTATTAGTTATAAACTATAAATATTGACAACGCTTTGTAATAAAAAATACTAATTGATTTATTGCTCATTATTTTTCTTAACATCACTATTTGCCTCGTCGGTGTCTCACTATCAAGATTAACAATATAAATGAATATAAATATATTTAATATATGTGTGCATATATTGTCCGTAACGTTAACCTAAAATAATAATGCGTATCTTAGTCTAAACTTATGATAAATAAATAGTCCGTTTTTATCTTATTTTCTAATAGTAATATAGTTTGTTTGTATGTGACCTAAATGGCTCCGTTCAATTTGGATTTTGTCTTTGTGGCTTTGTGTAATATATTCTTGTATCTTGTCCTACCTCAGCATTAGCTCTTGTAAATTTCGATTAAGTATACTTGCTTTAACATCATTAAACACAATTTTAATATTTTCTGTATCAATGGCTGTCGTAAAATGATAATAAAACTCATCCTTAGCGTTATTTTTGCTCCTTCTATTAAGTCCTTTGAAGAGTCCAAGTATAAATGAACTCACACCATTAATATCTTTATCCGAACCTGTATACTCTGGAAAGTAATCTGATAATTTACTATGACATCCACCATTGGAACATACTTTTTCTCTGAGAAGATCATACTTATTTAGGAATAGGATAACTGACACTGTGCTGAATATCCTGTTATTAATTATGACATCAAATATTGTCATTGATTCACGTAGACGATTTGTACTTCGGTCTTCTAGTAACACTTGATCAAATTCTGATGTTGCTACAATGAAAAGGAGGGTAGTCACATTGTCAAAACATTGCATCCATTTGGAACGCTGTGATCTTTGTCCACCGACATCAATAAATTTAAATGGTACACGGTTAATCATTAAATTGAGTTCATAAATTCCTTTAGTGGCGGAACGAGAATGAAGAATATCTGTAGAAGTCGGGGTCCAATCCTGAAAAGTAAAATAAACAATATTGGTATAGGATTCGACATGTAATTGTTATTTGATATTCAGTCAATTAATCATGGAGACGTTTGTTACTTACTTTACTCCCAATCCTATCAATTTCATTATAAAAATAAGCAACAGAGTCCGAGATTTGGAATAAGTTTCTTCTGCGGAATGTCTCCTTGATCCCAGCATCCTTCCAACAAGTTGTAATGAGTGGGACTAGTTGAAGGAATTTGTACTGGTCAATAAAGGATCTGGTTGAGAGGAGTACGTCGGAATGAATCTGATTATTTGTATCTTCCCATGGAATACCTAATTTAGCTCGGGCATCGCAAAGTACTCGCATTCCTACAATTAAAAGTAATCAAAGTAATTGAAAGTTAAGTTTCCGATTTGAATAGCGTCTGATATGTTTACCTTGAACAACATTGGAGTATATAATATGCTGGTAATCAATAACTGACTCAAATCCAATTCCGTGAATTAGTCTCATTTGTTTCAAGAATGTGGACTTTCCGGACTCTCCAGCTCCCAGAAGTAAAATTTTGACCTAAGGAGAAAAATTACAGATTAAAATTGATCGGAGTAACTAAAACTTGCACATTATTTAGTTTTGTAGTATTATTAACCTCTCGTTGTTTCCGCCTTTCCCTTCGTTCCCTTTCAAGTTCCTTGTCAATTGATCTGGAGATTTGTGTGGAGAGGTCATATCTTGTTGTAAAGCAACAGGTTGAAGTCATAATTATTAATATAAATCAAAGCTATTGAAAAACTTAATTACAAAGTTGGATCATTGGTCTTAGTTTGCTGGAAGGCACTTTTCTCAGTCTTTTGTTTTTGTAGTTAATTTATCCCTAATTTAAAGTTAACAAAACGAATACAGTGGACCAATATAATATTGCTGCCTAAAGTTGTAGAAGTTGGAATGCAATCGAGACTCGACAACGATTTCTATATCCAACACGTGTTGTAAACTCAGTTAAATCCTTGCATTGAAGTAATTGCAATAATCGAACTTGACAGCGGTAGATGCCTAATTGTAAGCTTAATTCAAAGATGCTTGATGGTTGATGTAGGACGGTTGGTTTTGGGGCTGATTTGGGTGTCAAGAGCTCAACATCCCACTGCTCTGGATGGGTGTGAGTGGATATGAATAAGAAACTAATAATTTCTGAGGGTATTGGGTAGTTCGGAACTTTCCAAGTAATTAGAATCTGCAAAGTAAATGCTTGCATAAGCGTATCCGTATTCCGTATCCGTATCTTCACTGCACTACTCCCTAAAAACACAATAATTATAAAATGAAAGGATGACGATTAACGAACGACTTGAGGTTGACGTAGACATAGGATTAATCTAGTAGTTGTAGTTAGACTTACTTTACATGTTTCCTCCTATTCTTCTTATCACTCTTTCTTCCTTATCCTTCTTCTTAGAGTGGATTCGTCTTAATTCTCGACTTGTGAACTGAATTTGCATACATTTGAGAGATGACTAATCGTCCGTCTCTATGTCTCCTCTTCTGTTAATTTCATCAATTCATTTCATCCACATACATAAAACAAACAGCTAACTCAACTACTCTACAATACTAAGAATACAATTTACAATACAATTTTTTATATACTAAACTACAACATAAAGGCGTATAATAATACATATAACTGCACTGTTGGAGTAGTGTTGACGTTGAGCTATAAGCAAAAGCAATGCATTCCATTCAGTGAAAGTTTGTAATCCATGCTCCTGTTTAATTTTATACAACGACAACGAGTAAGTTGAGTACAACAGTACAGTACAAGCAATGTTTTCAATGGGAAAATCCCGTATAATGTTTAATGTCTATGCTTATGCTATGCATGCCACACCAAAACCAAGGTTCCTCAGTCAGTTTCTTGAGTCTCCTTAACGAGCCCTTAAGGTTCTCCTTGTACTCTACTACTAACACTACTCTTTACAATACTCATGAATTATTAACAATCCAAAAAGCAAACAAGTTCATGCCTGAATCTTAATTTGTATGCATTTAAGAAAAAAGGAATGCAAGAAGTTCAATGATCTGGACGCTGGACCTAGCACGCATTAGTACAATGAATGTCAAACGCAAACAATTATTTATCCAGAAACAACAATTCCCATTAATATAGTCTTTCTAAGTAAGGCTTGACAAACTATTCGAGATGTAGATGTAATAGAAAAGCTTATAATCATTAATCGGGATCTATTCAATTGATGGAATATTTTCATAATAATTTATTTCAAAATGGAAGTAATTTTCTTTGAATTCCTTTTTCTAACTAATGTTTCACACACTGAAAAATAAATAAAAAAGTATATTTAGTAAGCTTATTAAAGTAATATAAATATATTTTGTTTTGAAGCAACTTTAACTTACGATGTAT
>JAQGCY010000795.1:0-14032 GCA_034700645.1 Xenylla mediterranea | reverse complement strand
ATAGTTAAGGTTCTTATATTATTAATCCCTGTTAATTTTTTCGTGAACATTAAACTCAATTATGAACATGGACATGTTTCACTTGGAGTTGATTGATGAAATTAAATTGCCATCAAATTGTTGTAGCTGCTTTGCTTGTGTCTGTGAGGAATTTTAAGTGCAGTTTGAGGCAGCCGCTCTGTTGAATGAAAGGGATTGTATTAAAGCATAATGAGCAGAAGAGTTAGCGTCCTGTCTCTGTATTACATTACTAATACCTCTACTATTGTACTCTCGTCTTTGTTGGATGCGCGTGTCTTGTCCGACTGTCCGAAGTTTATGAGCCACAGCAACAGCCACCAGCATCAGGCACCACTACTAAAACTAATGTGACAGATGCTCCTTGAGTTTTATGATAATTGACAGCTGACAACTAAAAGTTCACTGTTAATTTGGCCCCAGTATTTCCGGTCAAGTCCCCCTATCCCAAGCTCAGCTAACATTTAGCAAATTTTGTATCTTCAAGAGTTAAGTTTAGCAACCCATTATACCACCGTGGTAAGTGGACCACGGGTCTGAAGTCTGATTAATGCTAAAAGAAGAATTTTGGTTTGGACCTACGATAAGCACGATTACGAACGAATACGATACGAATCAACGTAAGCAACTATAACTATGATCGAAGTATCGGCTTGGCTGAGTCAAGGGATTTACCTTGCTGGAGAAGTAGTGGAATGTGCAATTACATTTAAAAATGCTTCTGGAAATGATATCCATGAAACATTAGCATTGGCTACTGCCCAAATATACTGCCGATGCCGTCTTAGCGTCCCTCAACCCAACTCTAATAAACCAATTGTTGAAGAACAAGCTGTTAGTAATAAAACAACTTCCTTTGCTCCTCTACGAAATGATGGAATACAAATTTCAGAAAGTTCTGGAGGTGGAACGCTTCAAATCAGTAATAATCGAATTGTATCTACAACGAAACCTACTATTCTATTCTGTGACCTCAAACTACAACCTGGAGAGTTTAAGACATGTAAATATGCAAAAAATCATTCGTTTTAAGGTTTACTATATTAGGTGTGTTATATTCTGTTAATTTCTTCAGTTTTCTACAGAGAAGTACTCCCAGTAGAAGGACCACCGTCATTTAGAGGTCAATTACTTCGATACGCTTATAAATTAACGATTGGAACTCAACGAATTAATTCTCCGATTAGTTTGCTCCACATTCCAATTAAAGTCCTTGTACTTCAAGGTACGTAGATTTAATCTTAAAACTAAAAACTTTCAATATTGATGGATTTATCTCATTTAGAATTTGCTGACTCTGCTGTATTAAATGGAAATGGTTCAATTAATAATGGGTCCTGTGAAGATTCATCTTCGGATTCTCATAAGGAATCACATTCCGACACAGCGTTTCAAATTCTTCAAGTTGTAACTTCTCAACGAAGTCAGAGATATTACAATATTACCAATTCTCATGGACATGTTGTGAAATTTTGTATTTTTAAAAAAGCCTATAAACTTGGTGAAGATATTGTTGGATCATTAGATTTTTCGGGATCAAATGTTTCATGTATACAATATGCCGTATCACTCCAAAGTGAAGAAGAACTTACACCAGAATTTCGTACAAGTAATGGTGGTACAATTTCCGATAAACCATGTTTAAGTACTGTTTCAAAATTTCATGAAATGGTAATTGGTTTTGAACAAGTTCATTTTGTACTTCCGGTTCCACTTCACATAACCCCTAGTTTTTATACAGAATTAGTTCAATTGAAATGGAAATTACATTTTGAGTTTGTAACAAGTATAGTCCCAGTTAATTTAATTGGAAATACTAATAGTGAGGAAGGTTCTAGCAATAGCAATAGCAGTAGTAGTGTTAATGGTATGAATGGACAAATATGGTCAGGTCCAAATTCACTTAATGTTGAAACAATGGTTTGGGATTTGCCAATTAAACTTTATCCTAATTTACCATCTCATTTAACACAAGGTTTACAAATTGATACATATCATAAACAAATCTTGTAGTTAGTCATTAATTCAGCAATAAATTATCTTGTGATTCTAAATAAAGGAAGTTAAGGAAACTAGTGATTTCATTTTGCATCGACGACAAGACATATTCATTCTTAGCTTTAGCTCTTTCAAATTATTTGAACAACGCGATGCAATGCAATTTGAGCCTTTAAGGGCTGTGGCAAATTATTGGTAAAGGTGACGCCGGATGAAATGGAAAGACACGAGCCCTTGTCTTCTTTCGCTTCATTTTGTCCGTCCATCCCCATGAGTCCATGTCCCATTTGAGACGAAAATTTTCTCTATTCCAATAATTCCATGCAATAATGGCTTGGCATTACTTCTCGTGTTCTTTATGTGTGCATTGAGTAGTGGTATTGACAAAGGCGCCCATTTTCAATCCGATCCCATTTCATTATCCTCGCAATTTTCTATTCTTTTTCTTACCTCTCTGCTTCTGCAATTTTTACTAGCTGCATTCTATTGTATTTGTAATGTAATGTGATGTACTTAATTGTAAGCGCATTGTAGTGTAAGTTGTACTTGTAACTCGACGCTGTTCTATTTTGTTTGTTTAAAATATCCGATAATCGGGTATTTTTGCAAGCGTAGCTAGCGTAAGTGCCCTATCATCACCAGCGTGGGAATTTCTGGATAACAATAGGTTTGTTATTTTTTGATTAAATTATTAGCAGTTAAAAATTAGTGCAGTTTTTAAAACTGGGGATTTTCATACCAAAGTATGCAGTGGAACTCAAAATAACTGAGCTTATTGTATTGTATTGATTTTTCTTTATAGTTGGATTTGGATTGGACAGTTGACATTGGGACTTGGAACCCCAAACCAATCTCTACAAACAAACCTTATTTAGGACTCTTGGAGGCTATCCGTCATCTGCATCTCTATCCTCATCTTTCCTGCCCTGGTCTTTAAACCAATTAATTAAGATTCAAAGGTCAGTCCACCTCCTAGGCCCGTATTAGGCTTTTTGGATCATCATTCATCAATCAAACCCAACCCTGCTGAAGTGAGCTGGTTGAAATGGAACGGTATGATGTATAATCACATTTATTTACTAGTTTTTATTGATTTCTTATCTTACTTTTTTTCTACCTGTTTCTATTTGGTCTGCTAAGCCCCTAAATATTAAAATAAAACTAGTAAAAATAATTAGACATCACAGTTTCACTTAATTAGTTCCTTTGAACACTTGCTAATACAATTATAACTCATAATACTCCGAACTCAGGATATTAATTTAATATTTATGTTTAATATTACTTTCAACAGGTCCAGAAGTTCAAGTGGATCAGAAACTTCATCTCGAACACCTCGTCGTGTATTTAAATTATCTAAATTAAAATTTAAGAATTGCTCCACTCCATTGCATTATCTCATAAACAAGCCCCCAACAGATACTGTTCAATACTCATCCAAAGTTGAAGAACGCCGAGGACCTCAAACCGGTGGGGATTTCCAGTTAAAATTTGTCTACGGTTCTGAACATGATATTGAGTGTCCAAATACACTTGCTCCAGGATCAACAATAATTTTGAGTCCTCTTCTCAGCAGAGATAACTTTACGGAAGTAGAACTTTGTTTGCCTTCAGGTATGAGAGTATTTTTAAGTTTTAGATTTAGACATGCATGGAATTTCTTCCAATTTTTCGAAAATTTCCCCAAATAATTTAACATTAAGGGGCATTAAAGGGTACTGTGTAGACCCCAAAATTTCCCCCGAGTTAGGCTCGCAGGCTCGGGAAGAAATTCCATCCATGATTTAGAATTTAACATCACCCACCGATAATAACCCAATTCAATAAATAAATTTTAATTCATTTTGTTCAGCTAACCGTGTGATCAAAGTTCAAGTTTTTAGAAAACCAGACAACCCTCACAATATCCAAGTTAACATCGTACCTAATTCTGCCGACACCACAGAGGAAGAGGTAGCAAATTCTGACGACAACTTTCATCCACCAGAAGATCCAACTTCTCAAAGTGTTGTTCCTCAATCAAATTTTACTCCAGTAATCCAGAAAAATAAAACAAACAAAATACTTCACGATTCACCTAAAACCTCGCCGCAGAAGCCCCAAGTCGTTCATCCATTAAATCTCGAAGCAATCCTACCTTCAACCGTAACAGTAAGCAAAATTAGGATAATTTTGATATCATGATAACTAATTCAAACTTGATTGGTTTTTTAGGCAACCCGCGTAGAAGCACCAATTACTTCTAATACACAACCCATACCAACTTTTCTAACTCAAAAAGAGCAATATTTGGAAGGTTATTCAGCAAGGTGCGATCACTGTGGGTATCTTAGTTTTCATTTACTTAAGTGTGTACGCTGTAATAAAACCATCAAAAGTAAAGTATTAATTTCGGATCCCTACGGTGCAAAATCTTATCAGCTTCACAAGAAGGTAGAAAATGTCTTTGTCTGTATTGTTTGTTAATTTTCTCATAAGAATATATAAATATTTAGAATAACGAATTGAATGGTTCGCACGAAGAAAGTATGGATAAGAAAACCAGAAATACATCAAATTTAGAAATTGAAGAAAATAATAGCCAAGAAGCCAATTTATCGAACGGAATAAGTTCTAAGCCTTCACAAATTCCACCTGAGGAGGGTAAGTAGGATTTGCCTTTTAATTGTTGAAGGTTAATTTCTAATCCGAATCTTTTCTCAGTTATTAATGAAATAGAGAAGTCAGTCATCTCTGGCACAAACCCAAAATTTGTGTTTACTAAAGTTTTCTGTCCTTTAATACGCGTTGGGGATTACGCCGTCAAACCCAACCAGGGAAAGCTCTGGGAGGTTGTCTTATCTTCTTCTGGAGTGTTATTCACAATTCCTCATTCTGTTACAGGTAATTTAAACTTTCTCTCGTCGTTTAGTTGCAAATGTTAATTTTACATCCTTCACATTGTTAGGAGAGCTGCATAAATGCGTCATTCCTCATCAAGCCATTCTTAAGATTTCAGCGAACTTGGAATCCAAAGCAAACATGGCACTCGTATTTATCCCTGGAACATCTATTTCTCGCTGGATCAGAATGCAATTGGGAATGGAGAATCCCAAATCAAAGTATATTTTTTGCACTGTAGCAGGAAGTAAGCGATTTACCTTACAACTGAAACGCAATCCTTTGGAAATGGTTTAGTTACTCATTTTAATGTATTGATTCATTTTATAAACAGCGGATAATCAACGAAACATTGCCATCCAATTACATAAAGATTTGAACCATTTAAGCCAGGGTATTATTAAGCAACTTTATCCCGACATGGAAAAACTTGTCGATTCGCAGGCGAAAAAGGTATTCTTAAATGCAACTGCAAGCAACGGAGTAATATCGAAGCCAACTCCTATATATAACAACAATAATAATCAGAAGGAGCGGCAAGTTGTGCAAACCAGAGCCCGTGTTCAGGCGATGGAATTACCAGTCTGCAAAAGCACTGAATCCAACGAGTAAGTTATACATATGGTCGAAATAAGAAAGAATTCGAAATTGTATGTTTTCATTTATTTGTAGGCTATTTAGACAAGTAATCTCAAACGAACCATTTGAAGTGACAGACTCCGACGTGCAGTGTTTAGAATTTGAGCAGTTTTTAAATGATACAATAATTTACTATTGGATCATGAACTTCGTGGATTCTCTTGAAGAATCACGTAAAAGCAGGATCCATGTATTCAATACATATTTCTACGGAAGACTAACAACCCGGCAGCGAAAGAAATCTAGTTCTCCTTGGGAGTATGATAATACTAAATCAGCAGCAGAGAAAAGACACTGCAGGGTACAAAAGTGGACAAAGAAGGTTGATATATTTGACAAAGATTTTTTAATTGTTCCTGTCAATGAAAGGTAATATTATCCCTGCAGTAATATTGCCTTAAGAAAATTAACAGCTAATATTGATTTACAGTTTTCATTGGTTCCTCGTTATAATTTGCTTCGCTGGTTTGGATGGACCTCATACAACGGATGGAAAACCGGTCCCATGGTTTAAAAACCCCCCTTTGAAAAAGCGAAATAATTTTGTTCCATTGGCAGGTAATAAATGAGCGAAGCGAAAAAGATTCTTTTGCGTTTACAGGATTGTAACTCCGATTTTCTCCTAAATCTAGATCCCATTCCTCCTGAACCGGACCGAGATGAGGCACCATCAGATTCAGAGGAAAACGGTTCAGGTATGAATTATGCAATTTATTATCTTCTTAATTAATTCCGGTCACGACATTGTTAATTTTAGTTGCCGGTGATCAAGATTCAGAACAACTGCCTATCAAAACAGAACCTGGTAATTCTTTTTATACGGAAGAACAGCAGGAATTCCTCAAGAATGAAGGCATTAAACAACCATGTATGTTGCTATTTGATTCACTTGCTGGGGAATCTCGATATCGAATTTTTTCAACTTTGAGAGAATATATAAAAATGGAGTATAAAGTAAGTAGTTCTACATTTATTCAGTAGCAGTCACAATTTAATTCGGTGACAATTTCAGGTTCGAAAAGGAGGAGATGATGAGACCCTAGCGCGTAGATTTAGTAAAGACTCATTTCCAGGATTCCAACCCATAATTCCACAACAACCTAATACTTGTGACTGTGGTATTTACGTGTTGGAATATGTTGAGCAATTTTTTAAAACTCCGATCAGCTCATATGCTTTGCCCCTACCAAGTCTTTTAGACTGGTTCCCGGACTCGAATGTCAACGCCAAAAGGCAAGAAATCTACAATCACATTCTCAGAATTGTTACGGATAAGCATCCAGACAGAGTTCGACTTGTACCACACCTAGATTTTGCACAGATAAAAATGGAAGTAGATGACGAAGAAGATCAGGATCCCAGTTCTGAAGACGAACCACCATTGCCCCCAGTAGAGCAAATGAACCTGAGGAAACGGAGAAAGGTCACTTAAATTCAACACAGTCTATGGAAGGAACGGGGAAAGAACCTTGGTCCCAAAAGTTTACTTATAGTAATTTATAAAAATAAATCAATACTTTTAGGATATTAATTTTGCACTTAATACTACCTGCATATTGATATTTTAAAAATAAAAATGTACAGCAAATTAGGTTTAAGATTTATACTATATTTTATACACTTGGACCTGTTACTAAAGCTGAAGTAGGGTTTTGGAGTAAATAGAAACCTACAGATTGGTATTGAATTAATTTTAAGTTCCATTCTAATTCCCTTTTCCTCTAGGTGAAAGAATTATTTTCAATTTGAAAGTAAGAGATTCAAAGACTGGTTTGATTTATTACGTATAAATTAATTTGTTTTTTGGATTATAAATAGTTATAGATATGTGGTAATAAAAAAAACGTAACAAAATATAAAGGAACTGACAATGAGTTTACAAGGAATACTTTACATGATTTGTATACAAAAAACAATACTGGGCAAGTGGACAACTAACTAAGAAATAAGTAACAAGAAACAATTAAACAACCGGGACAATTTACTATTCTTGAACGATTTCTTCATATATAAATTGTAATATTATTTTAAATAAAAAATTATGCTTACACGAAGGAAATATGTCTTGTTTTTCTCTTACTACTTGCTGAACTATTACTAAATAAAAGCTCATTATTAGATGAACTATGAAGATATGAATTTCTACAATTATTACTAAAGTCTGGATGATTGGAATGATGAAGAGATTCGTCTTGAGCTGAACAAATTGATGGATTATAAGATCCACCAATTACGTAGTCATTTATATTTGCATTTGTACTTGATGGATATGGGAAATTGGTAGTTAGGAGTTTTCCATCTATTCCTGAGGGTGTTGTGAGGAGATTATTATATTCACCAGAGGAGTTCAAAGGGTTCCTCCTGGAACTAGTGGTGGATTCGGAGTCTGAACCACCGTTAGTAGGAAAGAGATGTTGATTTGTGGTAGGTGGGTATAAGTCTAGAGAGTTAGGTCCAGCCCCACAAAGGGCTGAAGCTGGGATATATGCCGAAGTTTGGTCATATCGTTGAATGTCATGAGGATGTCGAGGTGAAGAGGAACTTGTGGAATTTTTTGTATCAATCTCATTTTCCCAACAACACTGATTTGTCAGTGAGGCTTGCTCTTTGCTATAAATGTTTTGATAAGGAGGAGGTCCACCACTTGCCCCATTTGATTCTACTTCATTTTTACTCCCCGAGTTTTTCTTGACGCAAACCAAAATTAGAACTAATGTGGAAAGGAGCAATAAAAATACGCTTGCTCCACCAATAATAATGTAGAGTTCAAGTTCGCTTAATCCACGGAACCAAGTTACTCCAGCAGTAAATATTTTCTGTTCAACCTGAGAATTCGAATTTGTCCCATTTCTTGAAACGGTCAAATTGTAAACCAGCGCATCATTTTCCCAGGCATCAATAATCTTGATAGTTGAGGTTGAGCTAAATAGATCCTTTACCGAGACAGCTACTAGGTTTGAAACTTGGCCCCGATTAAATGAATGATCAATTGGTACGATTCCGTAGTAAAATATTTCATTGGCCCATGGTATTCCAACGGTACAAGTTTGAGACTTGCCAGATTCATCGGGTTCTGGAGTAAGTGAGCTGTGTACGAGAATTCCTTGGCTGGCAAAGTGTTCATTTGTAAGGGCTTCACGAGAAGTGTAACATCTAATTTCATATCTTGCGGCTATAAATTGAAATAATTCAAGGAATTAATTTTCGATAAACTTTCTAAAAAACGTTGGGAATATCAAAAGGACCGATGAAGCTTTTCAAAATTAATCTCTTCTTACCTTTTCCTTTGTCGAAATCTCCTCCAGGTGCGGTCCAACTTAATTTAACTTCGGAGGTTAAATCGACTATTCTTTCAACCCGTAAGTCCGTAATACGGTTTGGAGGAAATACATCTTCCCCAAAGGGAATGCCTTCATTTATGTGGAAAGATTCGCCTTGGATCCGTCGAGAAAATACGCCAGTAGGTACAGTTGAAATGTGTGGAACTTTACTTCCACAGCATAAATAACTCGCTGTAAAAAGAAAAGAGTTTGTTGAAAATTTTTTGACCAAAGCAAACCTATTGTAGCAAGCTATAAAACTTACATGATAATCCTCGGATAAGATTTGTATGAACTGGTACGACTGCTTGTCCTCTGTTGTTATCAACTAGTAGTGTAATTGTAAAAGTTCCTCCAACAGGACCGATTTCAGTAAAATAAGCCGAGTAAATTCCATCGCCCCAAGTTAAATCAGAATCTGGAAACAGAGCAAATTGTTAGGACCATACATATTAATGAGATTATCGTAATAAGTAAAATAAAACTCACCACCATTCCCATTGTCGAACAATTTTAGCTTTATAACGTCAGCAGTATGGCTTCTCATTGAACTTGGAGGAGTTCTGATTAAGGCGGTGACATTTGCATTTAGAACTGGAAGCGATCCTTGTAACACCTTAGCGTAAATCATGATCACCGGAACACTTGTAGAGTTTCCATTGATGGCATGGGTCGTTTCCTTAATATAAGTCCACAGTTCTGCAGTTACAGTTTCTTTCTTTCTTGCTTCGGTAACTACATCAAAACTAATTGGCCTGCGGCTGGGATTCTGATAGAACTTGATTAGGTACTCCCATGGTCCAGGTTCTGCTACTCCTGGGATTTTAAGAAACACCAGTCCTTCTGAGTGCAATGGCAAATCAAATTCTTTTCCAGTAGGGCTTTTTAGTAAAAGTCCGTCCACATCTCCAATTTCTTCACTTGTTACTGTTATCCATGTATTTCGTCCCAAACTCTCTTCCATAATGAAACTTCCTTTGGCTTCCCAATTAATATCTGGAGATTCTTGGGTTTCGTAGATTTTATTGATTGGGTTTCCCAGATTTTTGTTCAGAATTTGTAAGAATGCATTATTAAGTAGCTCATTTTGTTCTAAATTATTTAGTTCAGAATCCGGAATTCTATAATATTGGTTTACTGCGGAAGATTTTGCAAGAACATCCAATGCATCTGAGTAAGTTAAAAGTACAAATCGGATCTCCGAGTGTGTGGAGGTTAGTTGTTTTATTTCCTCAGCGTCAGCGAAAGAAAGCTTGATTGGGGAGCTATGCAATATGGCAATTGTGATAGGACCACGGTTTTCGCCAGGTTTAGTCATCTAAACAATAGTAAGCAACTCGTTTAAAATACATTTTTCCAAACATTTTCAAACTCTTATCAAAGTACCTGAATCCCAGCCCGGATAGCACATACAAGGCATGTCTCTTCGGAATCTTTCCAAGGTCTTAATGGTATTCTACCATGAAGATGGTCTCGATTATGTGTACTAGTTACAGTTAAAGGTAAGCTAACTGTTGTGGAGTTTGTATAAGATATGATTCCAAGCTCAATTCCACTTGAAACATAATGTAAAATTCGATAAAGTGTCCGTCTAAGGTTGCTCCAACGGTTCTAAATAAACATTTTGTATGCAAGGTTATATTTATATATCATTTCAAGTAACGTTTCAAACATAGATAAAGTCATTTTTCTTACCCTTTGAGTCATTGATCTTGTTCTATCAAGTAGAAATACTAGTTTTTGGGTTTTTGGTGTTATAAATGTAAATCGAGGGGTTATTAAGTTGGATGATGAAGCTCCAGAAAAGGAATAACTTGTTGAATTGTTATTTGGTGTATTCCTACAACATATAATGTACAGGCATTAAAAATCATGTCGTTTATGATTGCTGAGTCCATTTATAGAGAAAACACAACTTACATGCTTGAGAAATCATTGTGTTCTTTCATAACTTCCCATATAGATTTACCATCACAAAGAAAATTGTGTTTCGTAGGAATTGTCCGACTATGGGTTGTTTCATTGCAAAGTTCCAATCCCTATTAAAGCATACAATTCATAAATTACTTCAACATCAAATAAATCATTGTGAACAATTGCCAAATTTCCAAATTGGTGGTTTACCTTATGATCTGTGCTGTATGACATTAGTGATAGCTCCCGTTTGAAATTACCAAGTTCCACATTATTATTTTCTACTAAAGAAGAAGATTCACAGCCTTCGCCCGAATTTGAACATGATTTGTTTGAATTTCTTTGCTTTTGGAGTTGACATACATTTGGTGATAACGGTCCTGATAGTACAGAATCTTTATGTATTTCCATTGGATATTTCTCATCTTGTGGATATCCATTTTCATCGAATACTCCGTAACGATATTTGATCCATTCTCGAAGAAGTAAATGTCCTAAAAAAACATAAAGTCATTTCATGTAAGAAAATATATTAAGATAAACCTAAATAAAACACAAGGTTGTAATTTGAAGAAAGATTCTGATCATCTTATAATAATTAAAACTACCCTCTTTTTAATAAGCATGAAGAACAATGATCAACCAACGCTTTCTTAAATGAAGCTTATAATTTTCTTTCTCTTATGGGCAGAGACAGCGAGAGGAAAGAAAAACTAAAAAACTTATTCCAAGCCCTACCTATCTAAATACGTGTTTTATTTAATGACAAAGCTAAAAAATTGAAATCTTAACAGTGAATAGAGCGGATACATGGATAGATTGTAGATACATACATAGTTTAGTGGTAATGAATAAACTCCCTGATTCGTAATACTTCCGCAAGGAACAATACTCGAGTAGAAGAAAACGATGAACAAAAATTACATGGCTGAATTACGGAGAATGACTTTGTACTTTTCATCCCCCTAGAAGTATGAGCATAGATTACCTCTACTTTACCCTTTTCTTTATTTAAACATCTTTTCTATTCCTGGTACAAATTACTTTTTTCTATTTTTTATTCTTTGAGTCAAGATCATCTTCATCGCTCGCTCATTTCAAATGACAATGAAGTGGAGATGGATCAGATTGAAGAAAATTCAATAGAAAGAAAGGATGACTAATAATAACCCTTCTTGTCTTGGGATATTTTAATGCATAATACGTAGAAATGTAAATTGGTTGTACTTGATATGATGGGATTGTGGTAAGCACCCAAATTATATTATGTCTTATGCAAAGTTATTCAACGTTTCAGCATGCGACCAGAGACATATTCTAATTTTTTTTTTACTCCTCATAATAAATCGTAGCTAAAAGCATTATTCATAACAATATAAATCGCTGAAGTTTTCATAATTTTAGTGATCTTTCTCATGTCAAAAATATGAGGAACAGAAGCAGAGCGTCTGTCTACTCCGACAACAATGAATAGATTATTATGTATGAATAATCTGAATAAATTACCTCTCATAGACAAATCATCCAATTGTGAGAGAAATGAAATAGGGACTGAAATGAATTTCCCAGGTGTACCACAGGGTCCATATTGAAGTGTCCATGGCTTATCAAGGTATACAGGATGATCTGGTGTGATTTGAATATCTGCTGAATTTCGATTGAAATCTGTATGAACAAATTGCTCTTCATTTCCAACTATTGAGTCAGTACAATTGGAATTTGCCCAATGAGTCGGCAATAGAACAGTTACTTGAGAAAATTGAGTTATTCCTTTTGTTGTGTAATGAAGATATTCGGATGTTCGAGTGATTAGTGTCTGTAAATAGAAAAAACAAAATTAAATTCATACTTCATATTATTATTATCATATTAAAAGAATCAAACATAATATTACTCGACCCAAATATTTAAGTAATGAATGATTGATGAGAGTTTTGTATTATTAGACAGTTACAACTGCTATTTTTATGCATTATATCGTACGTATGTATTACTTTTTAAATTTTTAAGAACTCAATTGACAACAAGTAAGGGAATCCGCATTACCAATTACTCAACATTTCTAAAGTTGGAATTTATGCTACCTACTTCTACATACTTTAATATAAGTCCTTCAACTTTCTACTGAAGAACATAGCTAGCGAGTGTAAATTGTAATTCTTAACTTATATATACGTATCAAGGTACTTTAGTAATATAATCATTTTATTTTGATTTCATCTTCTAAACAATTTTTTTCCTTTATTTATGGAGAGATACTCATCTAACACAGGAGTGAATAAGGTTTTACAAATATACATACAATTAATACCAAGCTATATTTGTCTGTATGAACATTTGTACAAAACAACATAAATAAATAAATAAATAAATTTTCTTTTATCCAGAATTCTAGCAACATGAAATGAAAAACTACATGTTAGTTTGGCTACTGACTGTGAGATTTTAATCTCTCCAGCAGCAACAAACACGTCCCTTTGAGTTCTATAATTCTTTCCCATTACCTTGGATGCTTTTCCTGAAAATTTTTACCTTTATTATAATAATAATAATTCTCTGTTCCTATTCCTATTGTTGTATCGTTTCGTATGCACTTGCAGGAGGATATGCATTAGTATTATTGAAAAGTTTTGAATATTTGAATTTTCCTAAAGTCACTCTCCTAATCCCTTCCAATACCCAATTCAACATGTACATAAACTTTGGAAGTTTGAATGCTAGTGGATCAGTGTCCTACCTTAAAGACGTGCAAAGAGTCTTAGCGATCGGATTAAATACCATTCAGAGGATTTAACCTACAATTACTCAAAAATTTGTGTGAACTAAGAATAAAAATTAAATTCATTGAAAGAGAATGGGAATGGACATATGGCCCAAAACCCAACTTGTCAGTCATACTGTCGTACAAATTACTAAATTTTTAAATGTTTTTCTGTTCCGAAATGAAGCATTCATTGTTCTTTTCTACTCTTCTGGAGCAAGAATCTGTGCTATTATCCTTGTGCATATGCAGTCAGTCAAAGAATTAATTAAATGCAGGTGTGTAGATAACCAAATAAAACATGCAAACGAAGCAATGATAATGTAAAGAAACGTTGACAGTAATGAAAGGCAGCTCTAATTGTTGTACACTTGCAGCTTGCTCTTAAAGTTTAACCGTAGTTTTCATGTGAAATGTATGTTCGACCAAATAAATTATACAAATTATCAAGAATATACTAAATATGCATTCCTTGTCATGTAAAATTAGATCCAAATAGATA
>JAQGCY010000794.1:0-14042 GCA_034700645.1 Xenylla mediterranea | reverse complement strand
ACTAATATCAACAGTCTTGATTTTGGAACACAGGAGTTTTTGTTGGTCATGGGGCACGGTATTTGTAACCACAATCTATAAAATAATGGAATAAATTAAATGACATACCCTGGAAATTTTGAACTTTGAATGAATTCTGAATTTCTGAATATGTATTACCTCATCAATGGGTGAATCTTCCAAAAGTTGAGGTGCATCTGCTGAAAGCAAGCCATGAGTTGCCAGAACATATATTTTAAAAGCACCCTGTTGTTTAAGAACTTCAGCAGCTGCAACAAATTGCGTAGCATCATCAATATTATCCTCAACCATAATTGCTATTCGTCCTCCAACATCTCCAACAACAGTTATTGGACCTATAGAATGGCATACATATATAAAGAATTTCATAATTTTTGGAATGATACAAAAATTCTGTAACTTCAACATACCTTTTTCCTTCGCTGGCGGAGTTGGTACGGCCACACCAATATCCATAACCATACTACGTGGTACTAAACTTGGTATAAGTGGGGGTGAGCTCCGACCATCAACTTCATCTTCCTCTGAATCTTTTTCTTCCCCATGAATTATAGCAATTCCAAGGCGAAGACGTTCAGCATAAGCATTGGCCTTTCTAGCACAACCAGGATTCCGAGCAACAATTACACAGTTCTTAATATCAAAGTCAAGAATCTGAAAATAAATATAGAATGGGCATGACATGGTTAATAAGTTCTTTGAGAGGTTACCATTTTGGGCATTGAAAAATACTACGAGAAATTTTTACATAATACAATATGACACCAGTTGCTTAAATGTTACAAACTTCCAAATTTCGATGATGCAAAGAATGGCAGATGCTTTAACTGGTGCCAAACATCAGATTCTGAACGTGAACTGGTGTTTAAAAATTCAAATGGAATTTGAACATACCGAATCTTGAATATACTGCATGAGAAAGGGTGAAGCTCTTAAATTATCAATTGGACAATCAAAAAATCCTTGAATTTCCTTAGAATATAAGTCCAAAGTAATAATATGTTTGAAACCAGCCTTGTAGAGCATCTTGGCAAGAAGTTTTGTTACGATACATCCACGTTTACGCATTTTGCCTATTGGAAAATATAACATAATATATTGTTTGACATTGACAATTGTGTTTGTGACGCCCTTGTTAAAAATGTCTTACTTTGTTTTGAGTATGGTAAATATGGAATCACCCCAATGATTTTACTTGCAGAAGAAACCTTACAAGCATTAGCAATAAGAAGCATTTCCATAATACTATTGTTACAATCCGTTGTTGAGCCAGTTTGAATAATATAAACATTTTTATGTCGTACAGACTCTCCAAGGCTTACAGATGTTTCTCCATTAGATGTATTATAGGCCTCACAATTTCCAAGTGGAATACCAAGACGGCTAAAGTCAAGATTATTAATTAATCAAACGAATACGAAACAAACCCATGGTTCCAATCACAGAGCCATAGCCATAGCCAAAGTTATTGTCTCACCTTGATATTAAATTAGCTAACTCCGGATGGGAATTCCCAGCAAATAGACACATTTCCTTACGCTCAGACTCCATAATAGAAAATAGTGCCTGAAATTGAATGAATCACATTAGATTAGTCATTGTAATGGGATATAATTGAAGCTTTAGTCCCACGTACGTCCCGCTACTTGTTAGCCTCAAAATGAGATATTGTTACCCCAAAATTGACCCTTTGTTACGCTCAAAATGAGATAATGTTACCCAAAAATGACCCTTTGATTACCCTTGTTGCCTCTGTCTGTACACATTTAATCTAAATCTACGTAATAATAATCTTACCTCAACTCAATCAATGTAGTTAACGTTAACTGTAATGTGTAAGTAATGTACACCAAGACCAAGAAGACCAGTCACCGTCTTTCTATTATTCGATTTCGATCAATCAGGCTTCAGGCTTGCCCCAGTCCCAGTTTTTCCAATCCAAAGATTTAATCTGTCCAATTAATTGATTAATATGTCCACAACAGCTGCTGGAATCTGGACTTTGGAGTTGGACAAGTCCAGGACACTGGAGCTGGAGCTATTTTTAAAATGTGAAGAGACTATACTTTGAATAAATTTTTGTCACTAGATGTCTTGGCTTGGTATAAATCCAAAAAACGCACAAAAACATCGTATTCGTAGTCGTAGCTTAAAGTTCGTTGTTCCAAGGCTTGGAAATTGGAATCAATTGGAAACTTTGACTTTGTTTTCTTTCCATAATTTCCATAAAACTGAGGTTGGAATTAGGATAATCTAATCTAATCCAACCAAGCTTCCATGCATACTTGCACGTGCAATTGCGACAATTAAGACTTAAACAAACGATTAATCTACTCAATTCAATATGTAAACTAAACTTATATTTCGATATTAGTACATAGAATCATAACTGCATTTTATCTAGAAACTACTTAATTAATATATAAACTATTACTTATATGTAACACAAAGTCATCTTAAGATTTATTTGCATATTGGCTTCCATTTTCATAGCTTTCTTCTGATTGTTGTTCCAGTAATTGTAATTGTAATTGGATTTTTGCAGACTGAAATTCCCTGTTTCATATGGAAAATTATCTCAACAATATGATCCCATTAATAAAATAATCAAAAGACAATCCTATGAAAATTAACGGACTCAACATTGTTGCTGAGAAATTATTTCCCAATTCAATTTGAAATGGTTTAATAGATTTCAAAAATTTGTAAGAATATGGATCATGTTCTAGTTCACATTTTCTTACGATTTGATTTCTCAAATTTAAATATGTTTCATATACTGTGCCCATTAAATATAGAATTATAAATCCACATATTTCCAAAGAAAAACATCCAAATGGAAGGAGTAAATATTCTGGTAATGGGAACGTTCGTCTTAAAAGAATTGAGGATACACTATATCCAAGAAAATTTAACCAAATTGTAAATATTGTATAATTATTACTGTAACGGAAAACCCTATTATAACGATAGTTGATTAGTTGCAATTTTCGCAATTCTTTATACAAATAGTTCTTCTGGGAAATGGCTCTAGAAAATTAATCAAACAATAATATATAAGTGCTCTAATTAGACAAACATTTTAGTCGAATTCCTTTGAAGTATACCTTTTCAAATTTCCAAGTTGTGTTTTTTGGTAGTGGCCATAGTAAATTTGCAAAAAAATATATAATAACAAACCGCTTCCTCTATGTAACATTAGGACATATTGTGAAGTAAATCCAATTGCTACCTGTACATATATATTTGGCTTGCAGTTAGGAAAAAATGAATAAATTACATTTACAGTGTATCTCCTATGATTTGGTGATCGTATATATAATAGTCCAGCAATAATCCCAGTTTCCTGATCAAAAATTACCAAAAATAATATCAAGACTTTGATTAAATCAAATCGAACTTTGTTTGACGGTAAAAATTTTGGTTCTGGGCTTAAACAATTGATAAAATGTATAGTTTCTTCAGAGTAAATTAAGAAGTACAAAACATGAAAAATGCAAATTAGACCACCAGAAAAATATAAGAAATCTACTGTATTTTCAAGAACTCCTTGATCCTTATCCCTTAGTCCGACATATAACCAATATGCTTGATGAAAGAATTCCCAAAGGGCCCAAATTAGTAGAAATAACCTCCATATATGAGAAAGCTTGGATTTTGAATTCTCAACAACATTCAAGTTTTTATTCCATTTATGTGGAATACCATAAATATAATTTAAACCGTGGAGAGCAAGTTTGAAATACATATGTACAGTAATTACAGTAGCAGTTTTCTATTGTTTTTTGATATAAGCAGAAATAAAATTAGTCCCGATTGCAAGTCTGCAGCAAGATATTTAATGGTACTCTTTAGAAGTTTAGAAAAAGTTTGCTCTCAATCAATCCTCACGATGAAAGCATAAAATTTACCTACCTTTTCTGTGTTTTATCAGACCGGACGATATGGCTATAGCCATGGGAAGACGGAGAATCTAATCTCATATGCTGTTTAATTAAACAATGAAATTAATAATTCAACCAGTCCACCCACACGTAGTTCATTATCACTTTTGCTAGGTATTACTTCACGAAAATTTGGGACACAATTATTTTTTATCTAGCTAAAACTTTTGACTAAAGCTTTGAGAAACTTTTCAATAACTCCTCGATAACCAAACGTTATTCCAGCAATAGCAATGTTTATGTAAGTGTTCATTTCAATTCAATTAATTAAAAAAAAGCAAATTATAAATTCTTTCTCCGATACGTATTAGAAACAGGTATTCCGTCATAGGCAGAGGCAGACTCGATTTCAAATCAACCTTCGCTTATGTTCAACTAGGGAAACTTTATTTTGACATGGAAAAAACAATGTTTATTCCATAATTTACTAATATTGAGATGAGTAGAACTAAATTTTTTAGTAATTTTATCTAATAAATGACAACAACACCGTTTCGCGATGCTTACTGAACCATTGATAATAGTAAAACTTGTTAGTTGATTTATGAATTGTTTTGTGTATGATGTTTGATGCGAATGCGAGAAATAAGGAAAATATGTGTACCTTATTATTCTAGTTTTTTCTAACGATATTTTTAGATCTTTATGATATATACAAATCTAAATACAGTCACTGTCAACAGACATAAAAGAAAATCAATTGTTATTAATACAGCCTTGATTTTTAAAGCTATTAAGAATTTATTTGTATGAAATGATTTAACTTTGGTAATTTTTGTTCTGGAATGGTAAATGGATTCCATTCGAGTATGTTTGCATGCATAACACATTCAAAGTTTTCTCAAATTGACAGAGATATAAATTAGATATCCAAATTGAAATTGTTATAATTGAAATTGTATCTATACCAGACCCGGCAAGGCTCGCTCTGCATTTTTTGTTTTTTATGTCGACGGCAGATCTCGGCCGGTCATTTGAAAAAAATTATCGCTTGTTGCTTGTAGAAACGCAAAATTAAAATCAGCAAAGTTTGGCGACACGGAAACACGGACACAATTTCTATAGTTTAGATTGATGGAGGAAATGTAAATAAATTTAATTCCCTTAGGAACCATAGTAAATGGAGCAAATCAATTGTTGTTTTTCCAACAAAACCATTTTGAGATTTTCAATTTGTGTAAATCAGAAATCTAGCTCATTCATAGTTTGGTCGTCGACGAGTATAGACCTATTAGTTTTAAGTTTACAGAGTACAATGGAGTCAGCCACCATTTTCATTTCTAAAATTCCGGCTGAAGTTGCCGAGGCGGAAGTGGTTGAATTATTTCTCAGTGTGCCTAATTCTGATGTCACAGGAGCTAATTTCTTTCGTAAAAAGCTTTATGCTAAAAATTCACATTATTATTTTGGTTATGTTTCCTACACGAGCCCGGTTTCAGGGGTTATTGCGGCTGATATGGTAAGTTTTGCATCAATTTGGTTGGAAAATGGTAAATTATAGTTAATTCTATGTTTTTACAACCAATTTATTTCAGTATGATGGCTTGGAAATGCGTTATGGGAAACAAATTAGCGTTAGTATTAAGGCTCCAAAAGTTCGGATTTTTGTTGGAGGTGTACCAAAGCAATTGACCCGGGATCAACTTTGGGAAAAGTTTCGTGAATTAACACGTTAGTGAAATTAATTTTATTTATCAAAATCAATCATGTATGCTCTATGCTCAGGTATTAATAAATGTTATAACTTTTTTAAGCTCATTTGAAGAGACTTGTAGTTTACAATAATCCAATCAAACCGGAGGAAAACCGTGGAAATGTTTTCTTGGAATATGATAGCCCAGAGGACGCTTGGGCTGGAATGTTTGAGCTATGTAATCGGGAACCTATATTTGGTACAGATGTTGGAATTATTTTGGATTGGGCCGGTAAGAGAGAAACAGAAAAAGTTGAGGACAATTAATTACGATTCAATTCAACATTCTCCTTTCAATATTGTTTTTAGATCCAGCAATTGAACCAAATGATGAGGAATTAAACATTGTAAGCACACTCCATGTCCGGAACATTATGAAATCAGTTGGGGAAGGGGATTTATATTACGTATTTGCTCAAATTGGACCATTACAGAAAGTTAAGAAAATTCAAGTATGTACAGAATATATTATTTTGTCGAATGGTGAACAAACACTAATTAAGTGAAAATTTTCCAGGATTTTGCTTTTGTTCATTATGTACGACGCTCTGATGCAAAGCGTGCTAAAAGGGAACTTGATGGAATTGCTCTTGGTGGTGCTGAAATTGAAGTACTTTGGTCTAAACCTCCAAGCCCCGGGATTACTTTTCGAAATGGACCACCGCAAGAATTATTGGAATCAAGCCAACAATCGGGACCGGCTTATGATTTTAATGCTGCAGAACGTCAAGAATTATTAGAATCAAGCCAACAATCGGGATCGGCTTACGATTTTAATGCTGCAGAATGTCAAGAATTAGAGGATCCATTCCAATCCTCATCTCCACCAACACCAAGCCATGGCCAATATCTTACAGAAGGAACATTATCTCCAGCTCCTGCTGTACGAATGATTTTGTCCGTTCCATTACCCCAAAGAATGTATACGATGCCATTACCCCCATGCGACTGTGAACAATGTAAGAAAGATGAGGAGCTTGATGGGGATGTTACAGAGGAACTGGAAACTAGTTCAATTGTTGGTGGTGGACATAGCGATCCTGATCATAGTGAAACCGAATCGGATGACGCTGCTCCACAACCTGAACAATATACAGAAACCGAGGAAACTTATTAGTTTCCCGAATTACAACATTAATTCTCTAAATGTCATTTATTATTTAAATTAATCAAATAAGTACAAGTACAAACTACAAGAAAGCAAACTTAATTATTATTGTACTTAATCTAACCTGAAAAAAACAAGAAATAAATTACAAAAATACAAAAATACAACAATAGCTATTAAAGCTTTAAGCTTCAACAATGCTACGCTTGGTGCTTTGGCTCCGCTTAACGTAAGTAATTGTAATTATAAGTGTAAATCGCTGATTTGAGGATAGTGAGTTTAGGTGGAGCTGGGAATGAGGGACTTGAGGGACCAACTTTGTCCACCTACGGTCACCCATGTCCGCGTCTACGCCCACATACATAGGCAGAACTTCTTTCTCGGTTTTATTCCTGCTTTTTACATTGCATTTGCATTAGGATTTAGCTTAGCTCTCCCGTCTCCGTTACTCCGATTTTGCTTACACACACACACACATAAGAATTCTGCATTTTTGCCTATGCTATCCCTTCGCTAATGATATGCATTAAATTCTTGTTTTAGAGCCTATCCATAAATCTTAATCTTGCGTATGATATGATTA
This sequence comes from Xenylla mediterranea, assembly GCA_034700645.1. Taxonomy (NCBI): domain Eukaryota; kingdom Metazoa; phylum Arthropoda; class Collembola; order Poduromorpha; family Hypogastruridae; genus Xenylla; species Xenylla mediterranea. The sequence continues at coordinate 6,693 of JAQGCY010000794.1, read as the reverse complement.
TGACGGACATTTTTTGACCCTTGACCGGGCCATGACCCACCTGCCTTTTTCTAAAGATTGAACGCGCAGTTAAATTAAACATTCCAACCTCGACCTTCGTCTTACCAACCCACCCACCTTTCTTATGGGTCGTGGGTGATCAGATCACGGAATTATTAATTAAACCCTGAAGTCTTGGCCAACCCACCCACCCTTTTTCAAGGTTGATCACGCAGTTAAACATTCCAGGTTTGACCCCCCCCCCCGCTTTTGTTAAGAGTGATCACGATCAGATCACGCAATTTAACAAACATTGGAGCGGAGTCTTGTTTTGGCCAACACAACTGCCACGACTGCCTATAAGATTTATGGACAGTTCCTTATCTGGAATTCATCCAGAATCTTCCATTTCAATGCCTGTCTTCTCATTCCGCTCTTCTCGTCTCTATCTTCGTTCCTTCCACTTCGTGTTCAGTTAAGTCGTTTCCTTAATCCTAGTAATTGTCAATTAGATCCTACTAAATCTCCAACTGACCAACACCAGCCCTTCACTTGCCCATTCGCCATCACCAGTCACGAGTCACTGTCATACTCTTGAAACTACCCCATTTCACTCGTTTTAGTCCTCTCTCTGTGGTATTTCATTAGTTCTCTTCTACTTAAAAAAGACCAATAATAGCTGAGGAAAATGGCTAGTGAAATGAGTCAAAAAGTGTCAACTGCCGCCACCGAGGGCCCAGCCCAAGAAGTGTCAAGTCCAACCCAAGTAGTTGATGACATCCCGACATACAAGTGCGTCCTTGTTGGAGACGGTGGGACCGGAAAGACTACCTTTGTTAAACGTCACTTGACCGGTGAATTTCAGAGAGAATACATTACAACTCAAGGGGTTGAAGTGCATCCGTTGGTGTTTACTACAACGCGTGGATCTATTCGTTTCAATGTCTGGGATACTGCTGGGCAAGAGAAATTTGGTGGACTTAGGGATGGGTACTACGTTCAGGTAAAAGACATAAACATTTATTACTATTCATCATAATTTTAACCAACCTTTCAAATCATTCTAATTGTTTAAACTTTTCTTTGAATTTATAGGGGCAGTGTGCCATAATCATGTTTGACGTCACCTCTCGAGTTACTTACAAAAACGTCCCTAATTGCTATCGGGATCTTGTTCGGGTTTGCACAAAAATTCCAATTGTTCTTTGCGGTAACAAAGTTGATGTCAAAGATCGTAAAGTAAAAGAAAATAGTATAACTTTTCACCGCAAGAAGAACGTCCACTATTATGATATAAGCGCGAAAGGCAACTTTAACTTGGAACAACCGTTCCTTTGGCTCGCCCGACAGTTACTTGGAGATGCAACCTTGGAATTCGTTGACCTTCCGCCCATGGCTCCTCCAGATATTGATATGGATGAAGCCTGGAAACAAGAGATCTTAGCCAAGCCAAAGGTTAGAGAAATTCATTCGTACCTATAACTAGGTCAAAGTTCGGACAATAATTCATAATACAATGTTTATCTGCTTTATAGACTGTTGAAAAGCCTGTCCCTGAGGATGAAGAGGACTTGTAAAGTCTCAGTTTCATGTACCAATTTCTCGTGAAGAATAATACTTTAAAATAATTAAAAACCATCCATAAAAAATCCTGAAACCTGAAATCCCAAGCTACTTTACAAATCATAAAAATTTATCACGTCTTAAGTAAGAAAACTAATGCACGAAGATACAGGACAGCAACAAAAGAAAATGGAACTATAAAAAAAGCATACTATTAATCTTGTTTCTCTAATTTTTATATATACTTCTAAAAAAACTAAATTAATAAGGAAAATGTAAGAAAGTATGAAAATATCACCTGTAAGTAAGTAAGGTAAAAAGTAATTTAACTTAACTTTAATGTTACTGTACTGTACATTTTTAAACGAATTTATGTGAAGGAAAAAAAATAAATGTTGGGAGTGTTTAATTACAGAAAATACATACATGCTAAAAATCTGAGAATTTTTATTAAGTCTTATATGATTAGAAATAGTAATCATTTATTAGTCTAAAGTAAGAATTTCATTTCAGCTTTGATTGCGATTGCACTGCAGCAGAATTTTCAGCTTTGATTGAGATTGCACTGCAGCAGAATGTTCAGCTTTGATTGAGATTGCACTGCAGCAGAATGTTCAGCTTTGATTGAGATTGCACTGCAGCAGAATTTACAGCTTTGATTGCGATTGCACTGCAGCAGAATGTTCATTTCAGCTTTGATTGAGATTGCACTGCAGCAGAATTTTCAGTTTTGGTTGCAACTGCAGCAGAATTTTCAGCTTTGGCTGCAACTGCAGCACAATTTTCATTTCAGCTTTGATTGCGATTGCACTGCAACAGAATTTTCCTTTCAGCTTTGATTGCGATTGCACTGCAGCAGAATTCTCCTTTCAGCTTTTGCTGCGACTGTAGCAGCATTTGCGTTTCAGCTTTGGCTGCAACTGCAGCAGAATTTTCATTTCAGCTTTGACTGTGATTGCACTGCAGCAGAATTTTCAGCTTTGGCTTTGTGATTGCACTGCAGCAGAATTTTCCTTTCAGCTTTTGCTACGACTGTAGCAGGATTTGCTATTCAGCTTTGGCTGCAACTTCATCAGCATTTTCACCTCTCTTCCATGTCGTTTCCTTGTCCCTTTATGTCCTTCAATGGGCAACATTTTCACAGAGATTAAGATGAAGGGTCCCAAACTAGTACATTTACAACAGTTCGTCTTGTAAATCTTTGAGCTTTATTTCAAGTACCAATAGTTTATAAAGTGTCTTTTGTAGCCTAGACAGACATACATGGCTTCTGCTTCGTCAGGCATAACCTTAAGTACCTTTCTCTGAAATATGAATGTCTTTGAGAATATTATTATTGAACAAAGCAGGCTGTAATTGTAAAGGGCTCAGCCCTTCAACCTTCCTCCTTAGTAATATAGCATTCAGCCCAGACACATAAAAGCTTACCAATACGTATAACAAACAATCTAGCATAAAAAATTGCCCTCTTGACCATTAATTTAATTCGCTTAACTTTAAGCATAGAGTTAATCTAAGTTAATTTCGTTAACTTATTTCCAAATTCCTTTAGTTAAAGATAATATTTAGTTAAAAAGCGCAAAAGAAATCAATCAATTTGGTTCCACCGTTTACAGTAGTTTTTTATCAGACTTTTTGTTTATTTCTGATTACTGCGAAATCAATACTTTAAGAGTTTTTGATTTTAATAATAATTATGCAGTATTCTTACAATTACTTATCTTCATTTCTCTTCATTAATTCATTACATTTGAAATTTAGGTAAGGATTTCTTGATAAAGGGGTTTTGCGTTCGTTGAGTTTCGATTTTTGTATTATAAATTAAAATAATGCGGTTGTTTTGTAAATTCTGTGTTTTAATGATGCGTTTATCTTGGCTTGTTACTTGATTCAATTTAAAGTCCCCATTTTCCTAAAGCTGCACTGAGCAAAGCTACAAGGATGACAAGGGTAATCCACAACTTAGTTTTAGCTTGACCGGGTCCAGGAACAATTTCAAGACGAGGTTCAGCATCACCAGCTCCTTCTGCAACTTCTTCCACTTGACGCCGAAGAAGTTCAATTTCTTCCTATAACAAAAATTTCTAAATGTGCAAATCTATAAATTAAATTATAAAATTCAGTTCAATTTCTTACTTTAAGCTGACGATTTTCTTGTTTAATCCGAAGCTGATCCTCTGTCAACTGTGCAACTGGTTCATTAACATTGGCATTAGCATCGGCAGTATCTTCAACTGCAATTTCAAACTGTTCATCCTTGAGAATATATGAAGACAATTATTATTTACTGAGCCCAAACAGATTTTAGCATAAATCAATTGTAATTACCATTGGAGGATCCGGGAGTGGAATTTTCAAAGCATGCATAATTGTGCGTGTAATATCCTGCTTAAGCAAAGTAGTTGGATCGACAACAGTCCCAGAGCCAGAACCTTGTGCACCAGAAGTAGAGATGTGTCCACCAGAGCTAGAACCTTGTGCACCAGAAGTAGAGATGTGTCCACCAGAGCTAGAACCTTGTGCACCAGAAGTAGAGATGTGTCCACCAGAGCTAGAACTTTGTGCACCAGCAGTAGGAATTCGTTCACCAGAGCTAGAACCGTGTGCACCAGCAGTAGGAATCTGTTCATCAAAGCTAGAACCTTGTGAACCTGGGCTAGAACGTTTTCCACTAGAAGTAGAACCTGGTCCACCTGGGCTAGAACGTTTTTCACCAGAGTTAGAACGTTTTTCACCAGAAGTAGAAATTTGTACGCCAGAAGTAGGAATTTGTCCAGAAGATCCATTAACACCAGAAGGAGTCTCATAAACTCCAGAACTAGATACCTGCCCGTCATCAGATGTTGGTGGAAACTCAAAACGGCAGGTCAATTTCTTCTCCATAATGTCTTCTGGAGATGTCCACTGGAAATAGAAAAACAAGCATCAATACCAATTAGTTACAATCCATAGAAAGTTCCTATTACTTATTTGTGACTTACTAATTCAGCAAGATTAATCTCTCCGTCTGGAGCAAAAACAGCTTGAACCATAAACTTATGGCGAAAACGACGAATGGTTGCATCAAAGTCACCTCGCGGCTCAAAAACAACTAAAATATAGTTTTGTTATGGTTAACATTACTTTCTTTGTTTCTTTCATGAGCCATATTAATTCATAGTTGATTTAGTATTTACCTAAAACAGTTGTTTGATAACCAGGACGAATGAATCCAGAATTTGGTGTAACATAATACTTATTTGGTGCAGATGTTTTAATTTTAAAGAAAATACCACGACCAGTTGGGTTAGTTAAGCTCATAGTTGATTCAGCCATACGATTAAACGGTCCTTTAAATAAGTCAAAGAAGGAGAGTTATTGTTATAAGACTCACCAAATCACCAAACAATAACAATACAATTTAAAGTGTAATATTCATTTTCTACTTACCATGAAATCGTAAATAGAATGACGGTTCAATCTTAAGTGCCATTGGGATGGGTGGTGGGGGTGTGGGTGGCATTTTGGAACAAGCTTTAAAGTTTAAATAGAAATTATTTCTACTGTACTGCAACTGCAATGCAAAATATATAAATAGGGCTTAATTTTAATTATTTGACCAAATTAAACTAAACTGAAGCTTAATAATAATAAAAAATTATAAATGAATTCTGACTTACAAGTGGAATTACTAATTGAAGTCCCTGGATCAGCTGATGGCTGGTCCTTTTCCCTCTTTGTCCTTTTAAATTGAAGTTTAAAGTGCCTTTAAACTGCACTCCAAAATTCCAAATGACTAAAATAAAATAACAATTACTGACTACCAATTAAGGGAATAAAATTAATTAAACTAATTGAACTGAGAAATAGGGGTTGATGGGGGTGACTGAGGGTGTCAATTGAGCTAGTTAAACTGAGAAGAATAATTAGTTCAGTTGAGTTGAGACAATTGAGAAATAAATATCCGAAAACACAAGAAGCGGAGCGACGGAAAGCTCTGTGTTGACAGCCGGAGAAGTAAGCTGTGAGTGAGAGAAAAACTGAAGAGACACAGAGATAAAAGGCCCAGACTGCTTGGCACCAGAGAAAAAGTAAAGGCAGACTGCGTGGCTCCGCCCGCTCCTTCTCCCTCTTTAAAATGGGTAAAAAAAATACTCATTTTGGGTAAAAATACTAATTTTGGCTAAAAATATTTTTTCGCCAAGCAAAACTATCTTTTGTCAACACATGCCTTAAATGAACCTTTTCCTTCAACCATTATGAATTCATAAAATTGAACATTTTCTAAGGCTCAGGATCAGAATCTAGAATTGCCTTATAAACTATAATATCACTGTCAACTTGCCGGGACGATTCATGAGCTTCAGGTATGTAATAATAATTGGAAATATAGAAAAAATGAAATATAGTTAAAGACTTCTTATAAAGAGTATATAAATAGTAGTCAATTATTTCATTACATTCATACTAAAAACCTGTGCTACACATATAAAACACAATTAATTTCGTTTATTGTATCAATTGAGTACAAATATCCAGACTAATTTATAAGGGCTGTTATTTTCCAATTGAATACTTCCTAACTGTAATACAGGTAACATACCCAAAGGTAAAGAAAACTATATCAACCTTGCAAGTTGTGTTTAGAAACATGTTAAGTTTTTCATTTTTAACTATAAGGGGCTTAATTTCATGTTAATCAATTTCAGTTTAGTTCTACGTTCACAAAAAATAAGCATTTAGTTACTTAGAAGTAAATTTCTACCAGAAATAGTGTTTTTGTTGGCAAGAAAAAGTATTATTGTTATCCAAATGATATAATACCAGTTTTCTCGACCGCGCTTTGCGCAATCTCAAGAACTGACATATGCGTAACTGATCAAGGGGACTTGTACACTTGAATTTTTGTTAAACATATGAGAATTAGTAATGCCCAATGATCGATTTTGGTTTCCCTTGGGAGATATTTTAGCCATTATTCTTTTACTTTGTTTATTGTTCAGATAAAGTTGTTACTATTGCACGAAATCTGCATCAATGATTTAGGGGTAGTATTTGGTGTCCTACAACTTAACTAAATAATACAATAAATACCTTACACCTAATACCTAAATATAATTAATAGACTAGGTGACAAATAGTGGTCGCGTCATCGGTAGCATGACTTATGCA
>JAQGCY010000793.1:0-14048 GCA_034700645.1 Xenylla mediterranea | reverse complement strand
CCTCAATGATGATGACAGTTCTTACATGTATGCCCGTGTTACTTCTATATTTTACTTACACAACTTCATATTTTAAATTTTTTCTGAATTTTAAATAGTTCCGTTAGAACGTGGTGTTTTAGTTCGAGAGCATCTTAACTGCTGGTATTCCTTGAAATCTTATTTCTTAGCTAGGACATTTGCTGATTTGCCATTCCAGGTACGAATTATACTTTTAAATATACTAAAAATTATTAAGGAGTTAAAGCATATTCGGTTCTTTCTCTTCTGTTTCAGCTCTTTTTCCCAACCCTGTATATTGTAATAACTTATTTTATGACTGATCAACCTTTGGAAGCATTCCGATTTGGAATAGTTTGTGGAATGGCAATATTGATTGGCTTAGTTGCACAAAGCTTGGGACTTCTCATTGGTGCAGCTTGTTCAGTGCAGGTAATTAAGTCCATTAATTCTGCTGAAGTTTTAGGGTATATCTTACCGATTCTTTAACATTAACCTTCTACAGAGTGCAGTCTTTGTTGGTCCGGTATCAACAATCCCAATATTTTTATTCTCGGGATTCTTCGTAACTTTAAATACTGTTCCAGCTTATATCCGTTGGGTATCAGCCATTTCTTATGCCAAATATGCATTTCAGTCAACGCTAACGGCAGTCTATGGGTTTGATCGGGAAGAACTCAAATGCACAGAAGTATTTTGCTTATTTAAAAAACCAACAAAATTTTTGGAGCAATTAGATTGTGTCGATATTGATGTGATGCAACAAGGGTTGATTCTGGTGGCTATTCTAGTTGTGTGTAGGATTTTTTCGTATTGGGCTTTACGTTTCAAAATTATGTCAGAGAGACGATAAACTATGGAGTAAAAAGTGTAAGCGAACCCATACGAAAGATCTAATTGTGAAAATAATGTATTTTAAATATTAAATTATTTAACATTCTCATAATACCCTTCCTTGATTGTGATTATGGAAATGACCAGTATTTTAAAATATCAAAAAAACGACTAATTCTTGTGATCTTCGAGAGGTACTACTTTAGAAAATTGTCGCAAAATATTGTAAACGAGAGTTATAAGATACTGACTATTCAGTTCAAAGTACATTTCATTTTCCCCGATTTGTTAGATTAGTTTATAAAAACATAAAGCATTCAGGATTTAATAAACATTCTTTGAACCAATGTGTTAAAAATTACATTAATCAAGCAAATTTTATTTTAATTAATTTCATGTTCGATAATAAAGTATTTTATTTATAACTTCCATATACATGTATATTTTATTGCATTGGTTTATACTTAAAATAATCTAGTTCGATTGTCTTATTTTTCTTAAGTAGGTACATTTTATGATTTGTATTCAAATCTAAGAAATCGAGACGTAGAACTTGGAGGGATTCAACCTTTTCCTTGTCGAATTTTTTTCCTAACATTTTCAATTCAAAAATTCATTTTAACAATGACTCAGCTTCCCAGAGTCAGCACCGAGTCCAGTGAAGTCGAAGTGACTATTAACATATAAATAAGCCAATTGTGACAAATAAATAAGTAACAAAACAAATTCTACAGAGTTTCAAAAAACATTTGTAGACGAGATCAAAATCATATAGATAACATTAACAACACGAAAATGCCCAATAAACCAGGCGATTTGATTTCAGATCTCGGTTTCTCTTGGAAGACATTTACCGTTGCATATTTTAGGAATCAACCTACTAGCCTATTAACATATAATTTACAAATCTGAGCTAAGAGCTACTGAGGTAAATAACCCCAACCTGACAATAAAAATATAAAATTGAACAAGTTGAAGCATTAAGATTAAGAAAGTCTTAATACTCATCCCCTAAATGCATAGAACTTTCGTCTAAATTTTCATCAGGTGCTCCAACTGGAGCAACAACTGGAACCAAATTTGCTTCAGCATGTTGATGCATTAGCTGGAAGATACTGATGAATGCTTCTACACTGAGATGGAATCCCATATTAAACTCAAACGGAAATGCTGGAGGTGGATTATGCTCTTCCTCTACTGGTTCAGTATCCTCTGGGAAGAATTCTAAATCGTCATCAGGAGGAAAACCCACATCCATATCCATATCCATTTCAGGGACCACATGTAGGGATTCAGTTGAACTAATTAACTGTCCAGCAGGTTGTTCAGAAGGAGGTAAATTGTCTTCACCCCCGAAATCGTTATCTGGAACTACCTGACCAAACTGTGTGAGGTCCATTTCGACATTTTCCCTACACAAACGAGTATATATGTAGCGAACAAAAGTTTACACAATAATGAACTCAATTAAGCGACTTACCCAAAGTTTCCAAGTTGAAATGGGACCGCTTGGGTTAATCCGCTGTAGTCGAGCATATTTCGACAATTAGTAATTGGAAAGGTTGGGGTTTTAAAAGCTGAAAAATTGTACGCTGGAGGTTGCTCTGTATATTCCATAGGCGAAGATGGTTGACCGCCTGGAACTGTAAAGATATAAATTGTTAATGTTGAAGTGAAGCTTATCTCTTAATATTTTATATTCTGCAAGATTTCATATATGAATGATTTGATATATTATTCACCCGAAACCACCCCAATGTTCTCTTTACATCTTATACAGAAGAGAAACAATACCCGAAAAAATATAGCATATATAGAATTAGATCTTAGAATCCAAAAACTCCTCTCCCCTCCAACAATAAGAATGCTCATGCGTACCGCGTACTCTACCTACAACTCCATCTACTAATTTCCTTGCAATTAATTGCTAGTAAAATAGCATACTAAAATTTTAGCCCACAGTGGTACCTTCTCAATTATTTGCAGCCAAAAATGGCAATTCCTAAATGATTACCACAGTTAATTGGGTGCATTTAGTAGAAGAGCGCGAATGCATGCTTCGACAATTCCTCATAAATTATAGTTATTAAAAAAAATTAGGACTCACCTTTACGTTCGTCGGTGTAAACATTTTTCATTTTTCGATAAAAGCAAGTAAGGGTGACCGCAATCCCGGCTACAATTAGCACACCCACCATAACCAAACCAAAGGAGAACAATGATACAGAAGATGCTCCAGAAGCAGAATAAGTGTCATCTACAAAAAAAAAGAAACAACAATTTACTATGTAAGCTTTAATATTTTATCTCGTTGTTTTCATAATCGTACCATCAGATTTGTTGGTTGGCTTAAGAAAAGTTGGTACATTTTCAGCAGGTCTACAATGTCCATGAATCAATTTGTATCTATTAAAAATTGAATTAAAATCTCAAACTTTAAAATCAGTTAATTGCAGTGCTAAATTAAAGATTAATTTTGCAGCTATTTCTTAATTTACCCAGTAATACAGGGACCACACTCATTTTTACTTTTAGTACATTTTGATGTTCCTGGAAGTCTAAGATACTTTCCACAATCAATTTCTTCACAACTTACACATGCTTGGGTTCGAGTATTGCAAAAATAGCCAGTGTCACAATGATTGTCATCAAGGCACTATTAGGAAAACATTCGGTCTTATTATTGTTTTACCACGAGGGAACCGGTTAATAACTTACACCACTATTTGCCAATGTCATTCCAGATGCAGATGCCATGCTTGTTAAAATAAACTGGAATTAAAAATTTAGACAAGTTATATAAAATATAATTGGATCAAGTATCCTTGGTCTGGAGGTAAACGCATTAGCTTACAACTCCAGTAAGGGAAGCCATCCGGAGAAATAAAAGAAAATATTCCATGCTGTCAAACACGATGGGATGTGCCGCTACTGTTCCTGAAACTCGTCTGTTGGAATCCCTGTAATTTTGTCATCGCTTAATGGATTGAAATTAAGATTGCAGGTACGCCCACACCAAATACGAAGTGAAGACTGGAAATCTAGAATTCCTGACTTACCGTTCAAAACCCTTTTTTGATTTGTACATTGGTTAATATTTAAATTAATTCCTTTACCAGGGTGAACATAAGTTCATCAATTCAAGATTCTTCTTTCTGTTTGTGTCCTATTAATAATTACAATTTTAGATTGCATACTTAAGCGAACATTAAATTTAGAAAACAACCAAAGCTTAAAAATTTAAAAGCAAAATATTCTAAAAAGAAATAATAATAAATATTGAATGAATTATGAATTTTATTTAGTTAGTCCACCAAGACCCCACTGAATCACATGCAGACAAATTTTACCTGGAACTACTCTTAATCTCTTGCCCATCAAACCTTAGTTTTTTAAACTTACGCTTGACACTTTGAACTACTACTCAAAAATCAATTATGACATAAATGAAATTTATGAATGTAGTAGCCTAGGATTAATGGGAATGAGAATTATTATGATCTTGCAGTAGTTGAGTAGTTGTCAAAGCTCGACTCGAACTACTACGGAGTTGTCATCGACAGGTCATCAACAGAGTAAATTTCTTCCTCCAGGGGATCTTGGAATTTTATCTTGGTGAAACTTTATTCTCCTTTGGTTTTACCATGAATTCAATTTTCTTATTGTAGTCTTCGCTTTCATCTTCCTAGACCTTAGATTTATTCTTTTCACATCATTAGATTTTTTGACAATAAATGAAAGAATATAGTAAGATTTGCTTTCTTCCTTTGTTCAATTACAAACTTATAAACATATAACTGTGCTTCGTCATTGAAAATTCCATGCATTGGATCTGGAAGAAGGGAAAACTGAACCGAAAGTTCTAAGAAATCCTATTCCATGGCCAATGCTCTGAAATCAACTCTAAATGCACCTCCAACAAAAATTATACGTTTGTAAAGAAACAAAGGGGTTGAAAGCATGTGTCTAGGCTACATATTATTGGAAGAACTACCGAAAATAACAGTTAGTTGAAAACACAAGAGGAGAAAATTAGTAAAAATTGGCTCACGGACTAGTTGATGTGGATTAGTAACTGCACACAGACAGAAGAAGGAATAAATTATTACAAGACATTTCACAGAAAAAGAGTTAACCTTTCTCCGGACATTTAATTTTCGTAATCTATCCTCCTTCATCTTCCTCTTGACGTTGGATCAAGAGTTTGGTTCTGCATGGTTCTTCGATTAGATCCATTTTGTAGTTAATAATTTTATGATGACATGTTGAATTGATTTGATAGCTGAATGTTGTCAATGTCTCTCTGTCTCAACTCCACAATTGGGCATGGGGAGGGCTTTCGAACGAAGGATTAGGTATGTGTAGGAACTTTATAGGTATGGAAAATTAGGTCAGATTTATGAAACTGCTAACTCACTACAAAATGCATTTGGATCTAGAAAAAGCTCTTACTTGTTCTAGACAAATGCATATGTATGGATAGGAAGACAGAGTATGAATATGAATCCTGTAGGAAACAAGTGCAAGAAACAATTAAGGTAGAATTTTTGTTTATCAAAATATGGTTCTCCAGACCAGTTAATTGATTTTGTAGATGAGCATAATTTAGTAATGGGAAAAACAATGATTCTACAATATGGATGTAGAGCAATGTTTGTGTACTTAAATTATACTTCTTAACTTTTCATTAAAAGGTCTAGAAATTAAACCATTAGTGTAAATGAATTAATGAATTGTAAACCTGAGTCCAAACCCAAAGAATTTGATTAATCGTCCTGAATCCCCAGATTTATCTTCTCCTTGCATGAATTGTAAAATCCTACCAAGCTAACCTTCCGAAATTTCAATGAAATAAAAACTAAATGTTGTGAACTAGAAATGGAAAACTTTAACCTCATAAACAAATTAAAAATGTATATTACATACATGGAACATGAATTTTATGCGTTAAATTTTCGAATTTACCTACATTAGTTAAATAGAAATGCCTGTTAATTTTCTCTCCTAAACTAAATTTATACTTATTTATTCAACAAATCCGAACTTTAATTGGAATAAATGTAACCAACACTTCACGAGCAACATGTACGTACATAAATGAAGAAAAAAACTTTGCTGAAACTTACCAATCCGTCCCAATCCTTAGAATTAAAAATTACTGGAGTCTGGAACCCGGCGTAATTTCCCTTAAGTCTTAATGATTTATAATGGCAAGGCACGGTTTAATTGAATTGGACCAAGGTTGAAATCAGTCTGAATAAGCTTGAAACTAAGATAAAAATAAAAAAAAAGTTACAATTAATATTGGTATGGTCTAATACTATTAAAGCGAATAAAACTTAAAATTCTCTCCTGAAACGTTGGATTTACATTTTTAATAAAACTTTGTTCCAATGGATCTGGATGTATGTAAATTGTTTTAAACAATTGATTAAGAATTAATTCTACTTATGTAAATGTTAACTTTTCTTATTCTCACCTTGTTTCCAAATAAGTTTTTGATTTGATACGGTGTTGTACTGTACTATTGATCGATGAATTTTTTAATTATAGATAGCAGTTAGCACAAAAAAACTAATACGAAAACTGATAAGAAATATCTCGTGCCTTCATGAAAATTCGATCTTCTAGCAAATCTAGCTCTTCTAACAGTTCTAAGCTCTACCAATACCAAGATTCTCTCACAAGTCTGAACAAGAATTAATGAAATCCCCTTAAATCCCCTAAACTAGCTAAGCAGCATCCAGTAATTCTTTCTGTGATATGAAATGAAGCAGTTTACAATTATCCTGTCTTTAGATTAGAGAGCTATTCTGTCCTCCAACTACTTGCTGCTACTACTATGTATTGGGATTGTCCGTGCTTCTCAAAATCCTTTAACCAACTAACTGGAGAGTTATTTTTACGAATCGTTTTCTCCTGAAAATAATAACAAGTCGACATAAAACGTTTTGTCAGAAAAAGAAAATTCTTAGATTGGTTCTTCGGAGGGTAAGAGGCTGGATTTCTCTGAAGAAATTCTTTTACATACATTGTTTTTATGGTTTAAAGGATGCATTTTCCTCCTGTTCCTTGCTGCTGCAATTCCAAAACAATGCTTTAGGACGAGATTTTTTGTGAGCATTGCAGCAATGGATTTCGGATTTTAAGAAATACATCTTCACCTTCAGGTACCTAAGAAGAAGAACATTACGAACAAAAAAAAATCAGCCAAAGAAGATTTTAAGTACCAAAATAATATTGGTCCTTGATCCTTTTCTTCTTCTTCTTTTCAATCCTGAGAACCCGTAAATTCGGTTCAGCTTGAATATACAATACAGTGCAATTGCAATATGAACTAATGCTACAATGCAATGATTATTTCGGATTTCAAGGTACTTGTTTTTCCTAAAGGTATTGGTTTTTAAACAAGAAAAAATAACAATATCTGATTCCATTGCCAGGGTTAGGGCTGGCCTATGCCTAAATGTTCCATGATGACGAATGATGCAAGAATGCAAAATTTCAAAGCAGAAAATCTAGGTCGGATTCGGTATTGAATATGATAAAAATGTTTTAGTACTGATAAATTCCCTCGTTTACCTTCCCTTTAATTGATACATTGATTGAGCGATGAGTCATCATACATATTGTATTCGTATTCTGAAGTTTGTTGGAAACCTTTTTAGGGAATACCACGACCATGAGTATCATTTTCATTATGGTATAATGGATTTGGATGGAACTGAAATTATGCAACTAACTTATAATAATTAAAATGCAGTCCATCCATATTAAATTTATAAATAGTTTGCATATCAATTCATATAAAATTACATTAATAATAATTTAGAGTACTAGTCCCTAGTTGTTCAGGATCATTAGGATTTGGATTTTAAGTTTATTTAACTTCTTGATAAGGCAAACTTGTTTATTTATTCCTTGTGCTTCCTTGCTATGTGATTGCATCAGAAGTGTGTTATCTCATAAAGTTTTCAGTATAGTATTAAATATTAATCCAGTTGTCGGGATATGTCTTAAAAGCAATTGAGATGAGATGTAATAAAAATATGCTTATTAATCTGAAGCAGAATATAGTATTTTAGTGTAAGATTTTGTTGTTTTGAACACAATTCATTGTTAGATAGAAAATACAGTCCACGTCGTACTACTGCATTTTAATTGTGAATTCGCCAAGAAGCATGGGATGCAAGCACCCGAAAGCGAAAAATATTAGACGATAAGATTAAAAAAGCCTAAAGAAGATGAAACTTCGGCTAAACTTGATTTTTCAACATTCAAGAATTTATCTATAGCTAACTGGTTAACAAGTTAACAAAAAAAGATTCATTTCATAGACAAATTTTGTATTTTTAATGAAGAACTTTATACAATTATTGTTCGAGATATGCTGGACGAATTGCTTATTTTGTATTTCCAAAACTCTGATGTTTTAAATAATAATTCTTATTCCTACATATTTTATCAACCCTAGTTATGATTTATGAGTATGATTAAGATTTACTTGTACTTAATTAATGTCAGTTTCATACAAAGGTAGGTTAACAGACATAAATAGTAATCATAATATCATCACAATATCAATGGTAATAGAGCAGCCACGGTATTCGTATTATATCTTTTGCAGAGTTGAATATTTCACTTCAAGGACATGTCCTAGTCAAGCTCAAGCACTTTACAATTCACCTAAGTATAAAAAATAAAAACGGAAAGTGGAACAAAAAAAAGTTCTCTATTATGGTTTTACGTTGAAGCTAAAAAAAAGTCTGGAATACAATGTTTTCTGTATGGTATGATAATTGATTTTAGTTGTAAGTTAAGCATATTGGTGTAAGTATTGTTTCAATGCAATAATACTTATCGTGTACAAAACGGACGATAGAAACCTCAGAATAGAAACACATTTAAAATTTACTGACACAATATTTTTATTTTTACATTTCACTAATGGTCCAAGTAAACCATTAATTTTTTTCTACTGCAATATTTTGTAGTTGTTGATAATGGCGAATCCTAATATTTTGTCAATGGAAAATAAAAGTGAATCTAAATTAAAATCAATAGATGCAGAGGTAGGTGGGTTGAATTAAAATTGAATACCGAGGTTAATACCGAAACATTAGTTTAATGTTTAACATTTAATGCTTCTGCATTTATAGTTAAAAAGAAAATATGAGTCCGTTTGGCTGTATTCGGAATCCCATCCTTGGAGATTAGCTCAACATATTACACTAAGGGGAATTTTTGCTGGTGGAACAATAGGCTTTATTTCGGGATTTCCTTATGCATTAATTAAAAAGCGTGATGTCTTATCTACTGTGGGTAAATTTGCTCTTCGTGGATCCTTGGGTGGGGGTTTGATTATGGGATTGATATCAGCAGAACGGTTGATGCATTTACCAGCCAAAGGTGTAACTGATCGATCTTATCGTCTTTCATACAATTGGGGACAAACTAAATGGGACCATCTATGTTTGGATGGTAATGCAAGAAATTTTTTATTCATACAGAGTAATTCGTAAATTCAACACCGTTCGAAAATTTATAAATGCATACAGATATTGCTTAAAAATTAAATTATTTGAAACAGGTTCAAATTATAAAAATTATTTATATACAGGTTCAATTTTGAGTGGAGTATTACTTAGACGTCGTTTTAATGGGGTTCTGCCCGCAGCCGCAGTTGGGGTAGCCCTTGGAACATTGACATGTATTGGTGGAATGGTTACAGGAAAATTACTAAATTAAAAGATCTAAAATAATTTTATTTTGGGAAAACTTTTCTTTGACTTTATTTTGTATTTTCGATATTTTAATTTTTATTCAAAAACAACTGCGTACATTAATCGTAAAGTTCGTCCAAATATTTCTTAACCAACGGATCGAGTTCAGTATTAGTGTGAATAAAGAAATATCAAAGTTCAAAGGATTCAACTTATATTATAGCGATTTACACAAAATGTTTAATTTTAAAAGAAAAACTTCTACTTATATTTGTTACAAATAAGAACAAGGTTCCCCAGCACCTGGACCGAACAAAGGTCGAAACAGAAAGTAGTAAATGTGCCCTACAATGACTTTATAAATTTTCAGCAAATAGTGAAATATTCTTGGTCCTTGTATTTTAAAAATAAAATGGCTGAAACCTACAGGAAGAAGGAGAGGAATGCCCATAACGAATGCCATAATAAGAAATAGAGTTCTTCCAATTTTATGCCGCAGCGATGGCAATGGTTCATATCGAGGAATCGTTTTCAATCAAGCTTGATATTCTGGTTCAATTCTGAATTCCAACGATCCAGTTTCTAGCAATTTCATGTAACGTTTTGATGGGTAAAATGGTCCGTGAAATATTGTCCTTGGGTTCTCTACTAAAGTATATGCTTCCAGACTTACTCCTTCGTAAGTTTTAATGTTTACAAGGACACTTTGATATCCAATTCCATCATGTCCTCCGCCTCCTTCAGTTCTTCTAATTTCTCTGTACTCCGATTTGGTGATTCGGTGAACAACCCCATGAACTTCGGGTTGGGAATCCAAACTTGGAGTTTTGCTAATCGATGCAAAACTTGGTTCTAAAAATGGTATTCCAGTTGCATTGAAATTTAGGTACCACCCAGGCAGATAACACGGTAAAGATTTGCTGGGAAAAACTTTTCGACGGCCACTAAGAATTTTTGGATTCATGTTGGATCCAAAAGCAAAGTACCAAACAACTTCCGGGTTTGGATCTAAATCTAACATTTTAATTGTTTGGCTTTTAATATTCGGATGCAATGTAAACAGTAGGTCAAACAAAAATCAGCTCAAATTGATCAATTGATTTAAATAAATACAGCTAAAATATATACAAGAGGACGTAGCACGTGAAGCACGTATCTTGTGCTACTAATGAAAATAATAAAACACAATCCAATGTTAGATCTGTTTGATAGTACTTTATACCACTACAAGTAGTGGCTGATAATGATGACAGTACATTATTAAGAGTAGCTCATTCAAGCATCAAGCTCATCACATCGAGTTTGAGAAGCCTTGATAAGTTGAAGTTGCCCTTGAACTTTAATCAAGACTAACAATGATTTAGTCCCACGAGATCATGCACAGCCTCGGAGTGGTGGAAACTGGAAAACATAATATTGTGTGGTGCTAGAGCATTGTATTTTCCATCCCTTCTCTCATTACACATTATAAAAGAAATAAGCAAAAATGAATGTGCTCGATTAATTTTGATATTATTAACACTTAAAAAATTGAAAAATACAACTTCCGGAAAAAATTAAATTAAACACGAACAAGGTTATATTTAACTTATAATTCACTTCACGTTATTGACGTGACGTCTAGTTCGAGTCCATGTTGATGTTGAAAACTTCTTACTTAATTCAATTTCTTCCGATGAAATTGCACCAGGCTTGAAATATCTGGTTAATTATAAATATTCAATGAATGGTTATTTCAAGTCAAAATATTATTAAGAATTAAGGAACTACTTCAACTACTAACATTACTTACTTGCTTTTAATTATAGGATCAGAACGTATATCTTTCACATTAATAATAGGAATTTTTAATACAGGACTTTTCTTCCGAACAAGAGTTTCAACATTTGAGGTAACGGGCTTTAGCTCACCAGGTTCTTGGACTCCAAAGAACGGAACACGACTTCGTAATGTCCTATGAGGAAGATTATTGAGCGGAATGGGAAATACGGGTTCGGAACCAGTACTTTTCAGTCTTTTCGAAGGGTTCAAATCACACTCATTTTTGGAGTCAAATTGATTTGGTCTTGAACGCTTCTCTGGGATTATTTCGGAAGATCCTTCTTCTTTGTCATAAACTGTCTTCTTACTAACTTTCCTGAATTTGGCAAGCATATCCTTCTTAGCCCCGTTTCTTGGTTCAATCTTTTGGCTTTGTAAGGTTTCAGATTTTGTTTCTATCTTTATTTCAGTAACATCAGTTTCTTCTCCATATAAAGCAAAGAGGTCATCCCCACTCAGGTCTCCAGCTAGTTTCATTTCGACTTCTGAAGTGCTTATTTCTTCAGATCTCATATCCTTCGCTGGATATACAAAATCAAATTGTGATTAAGAGGAACTATGAATAACTAATACCAAATATACGCGATTACCCGTAGTAAACCGCTTGAGCATTGAGGCTGATGAAACAGCTATTTTAACGCCTTTGGTTGGTGTATGAGTTGTGGCTCCAGTCAGTGCATTTGCGGGAGCAGCTTTTAGGCTGGTTCGATAATTTCTCGACCACATACTTTTATCTCCCATGTATCCCTATTACAAACAAAAACTAGAAATGCATTGTTATACTTTACTGAAAGACATTACAACAAAACTATTTACATTCTTTGGATCATCAATGTTAAATTTATCCACTCGTTGTAAAGTTTTCACATCGACGTTTCCAATAGCCATGTCCAGCGCTAACTGAAGAAAAAATTGGAGTGTAATATGTTGTGAATGTTAGCAGTTAATGCTGTCACTTTTCAGACAAGCACAGGTCACTTACAGCAGGGGACTCATATTTGCCACAGTGCGGTAA
Organism: Xenylla mediterranea; assembly: GCA_034700645.1. Taxonomy (NCBI): domain Eukaryota; kingdom Metazoa; phylum Arthropoda; class Collembola; order Poduromorpha; family Hypogastruridae; genus Xenylla; species Xenylla mediterranea. Next base: position 1,655 of record JAQGCY010000793.1, on the reverse strand, counting down.
ACTATCAGGACCCAACCCTATCGGATAAGGATTGAGTGGGACCAGCTTTCTACTTAATGGATCAAAAACTAATTGGTACAGAAAGGCTTGATCTGCCAAAAGAAAACTTTCTATATAATCATTTGGAACGGAGATGTCCAAATTACAAATTGTAGGAATTTGTTTCAGCATCTGGGTAGTGACGGAATCAAAACAGTTAATTTGATATTCAAATTTACAATTTAGGATTAAACAATTTAATGAAATACCTTTGGGACATCGTCGTGGCTCACACTACAGACAACTTTCTTGGCTCTTCCAAGACCAACTCCATTTAAAGATGGCAAATAGTCACAACCAGAAATTATGCACATATGCCTAAATTTCTCAAATTGAAATTTACTCACTGTTGTATCCATAGACAAGTGTAATTTAGATTGTTCAAACAAAACACCGTCCCCATTAGCGTTCAATTTGAAGAAAATCTAAAAATTTAAAAACTTTTATGAAATCTGCCATGGTTAATCCGCAATCAGCATTACCTTGGGACATCCAAATAAAACAAGATCAGAATCTTCTGTTATGACCATATCTACAATGCCTTTCCGAGCTAAAAACGCTAACTGAGCATCCGCCTCATAAGGCGCTATAATGTAATCCAACTTTTCTCGTCTAAGCTCCTGAAAATTAAAGAATCTGTCATTGAAGTACATATTCTTTATTTTTGCTTTATTATAATTATATCTTACTCGTAGGACTTCTCGGACCATAGCGGTTGTGATTTCCACAGATCTGGAGAAACATTCCCAAGCTTCTTTTTTATTTCCAAGCCGTAAGGCTTCCTTTGCTCGGGTCTTGTTTTCACGTCTACTCCTATTTAGTTTACAAAAAGTCAAGTAGTAAAAAATCAATTTTTTCAAATCCAAGTTCCATCATGACAATGATGACAATTTCAAAGTTTTTTCTTACTCTCGACGTTTTTCATCAGTTGGAGCTTTGGCAGGTAAACTTCGACCATCGAACACAAGTATTGGTCTGCAAATGTAACAGAGCAATGTTTAATTAGTAATTGTAACAGTAACATGCTGGACTCCGCATTCCAGTTTTGTTTCTCACCTAATTCCATGTTCCCGGAGGAGATTGACATACTTCATAAAGTAGGTGATATATGCTACGGTGGGTTCGCCCATACCAAGTTTTTGAGCACATCCAAATGCTCCTTTATGGAGCCAACAAAATCCATCTACAGCAACTGTATAACCACTAAAATGACGAAGGTGAGATTTTTTCGATGCTTTCTTTAGGAAAGGGAGTAGACCAGTAATACCCATTGTATTGCAGCTCAGGAATTATAAGAACTCAGGGCAGGGTCAGGTCAGGACAGGGTGTGAAGCTCACGAGTAAAAGTAAATACGTCCAGACAATCCTTAGGCCTGGGAGTCGGACACCTTGAGTTTAGTGTTTAGAAATGATTTCTTCTAGTAATGCTTTGCTTACAATTATGAAGGACGTTATGGGTCTAGTATGGCTATGATGCCCGGACAAGGTGAAGGATCAACTGGTCATGGTCATTGTAATGGCAAGGGATCGGGAAGCCTCAGCCTGGTTCTTATCTTATGAAAACACGGACAATTAAAATACTCTAAAAAGTAAAAAGTAAAAGTGAAACCCCTGGA
>JAQGCY010000792.1:0-14050 GCA_034700645.1 Xenylla mediterranea | reverse complement strand
ACATATTATTAAATATGACCATATTTCTTTCATTGGGTTTTAAATCCTTTGGTTTGGATTAGGAATCTTTGAACCTAAAAAAATTATTTTGCCTTTTTAAGGAATGTGTTGAGACCAAAGGGCTCTTTGCAATTCGACAAGAATTCCAACTAATCCGTTTCTCGTCTACTTAATTCTATTTCTAAAACCAAAATGCTTGTTTCATTTTACAATTGACCTACACGAAACAATACAGAATTTATACGTAAACTTTTTTGCAGCAAAATTGATAACAATTAAATGCTAAAGCTGTTTGTTGTATTAAATCACTAAAGCAACTGTTTCTCTTATTTTTCCCAATTGGAAAATATACTGATTGATGTAAGATTAATTTAAAAACTTAAAGCAGTACGTACAGATGGATTTAATTCTGTTTATGAAATTATTCTGAACTGAATATTAATAAATATTATTCAAAAGTAATCTATAAACATAATATTAATTTCATTTTCATCATCAAATTTTATTTTCCATCTGAATTCACAGCATATTAAGTAAATCGAAAGGTTTGAGCCAGAATTATTTCATTTTGCGATTACTTTCAATGACTTCTTTTCTCTGAACCATTAGGTAAATTAATTGGGCTCCGGAAGTAACTAATGGAACACAAGTAATCATCCATAAGTTTGGATTCCACAAATCAGACTTGAAGGATGTTGGGGTTTCAGGATGCAAGGATTGAAAAATTGCTGTAAATGCTCCCTTTGAAAACAAAATGAATTACAAAAAGTTAATACTCTAATTAATCAATAAATTATTTACCATTCCTAGAAATACGAATTGTGTTAAACATGCATCATATAACCAAGTTGGCTTTTGTGCTTTATTCACATAATAAAATGCAAGAATGAATGTTGGAACTACTAGAATTAAATCTGTACAGCTCTGAATTGATGGATAATTCCACACAAGATTCTTTTCATTTAGTAAAATTCCAGGATCATTTGATGTGATGAATAGACTTGAAGGCATATCCGGAAATTGGAAAACTAAGGCTTTGCAAATAAGTAAAATGATGCTCAGAAGCTGGCATAATTTTATAGCTTGTTTGAAAATCCCGTTGAGGAAACTTGGTTTATTATTTGTTGAACTTAAAATTGTGAATGTTTTTGGCAAAAATAATGGAATTCTATATGAAAAAATATTTGTATAAAATGAGGTTAAATGGATTAAAATCATTTTTTAAAACTACTAAATGCTCTTACAAAGAAATCAGCGTCAAAGGAGGACAAGTAAAAAACCAAACTTTTGACAATTGATGTATTTTTGAAATACTCCATGATTTCAAACACAAAGTACCAAAAATAACAATACTCTTAAATATCCAAGCCCAAATAATAATTGTTAATGACCTCCAGGACTTTCTGTTGAATTTTTAAACAAAAATTCAAATGTGTTATTTTAAGCAATACAATACTCAATGCCGATGCTCTTGTTACCCTTTCCAAATTCTCCACATAATTAAATAATTGACCAAACCCAGGAATAATGGATCTATTGCTGCTATTCCAATAAGCCAAATTGAATCGAGCATTGGATCTCCTGCTCTTATATACTCAGTTAAAAACAACCCATTTGGTTCTAACCATAAGTCCAAAATAGTTAAAATATCAAATGCCAAAAACGTCATTCCAAGAGTGTGGAGAACTACATATTAAAAATGTTTTAGTTTATTTAAAATAGGTAATAAATTAATTAATTTTGCATACCAGAAAATACTAATACGTTTTGTTTGTCCTTTATCATATTTTTCTTGGCCCATTGTTGGATGAAGTAAAATGTTGTTGCAAGTGACGCAAGGACTAGAGTTGCCACAATATAAATTCGGATCTAATTTTTGAAAAAATTCAAAAGATTTAACGGCGTTTAAAACTCTAAAGTTCGCACTAAACTTACCCAAAAATCTTCCAAAGATGCAAAAACATAATTTGCTGTTGATATTTGACAAATATTTATTATATTAAGAAAGATGCAAAATCCAATTGGATGATTTGGAACAATTGTCATTGTTAAATCTAAATATGGACTCAGATTCAGACTCGTTTTGTCGAAGTAACTCAAATGAAAAAGTAACTTGTATTTAATAATGGTTTAACTAAAATAATTTTATGCAAAAAGAAATTATATAAAAATCATACTGCTTATAGTTATAATGATGTAATATGTTAGATGCAATTTTATAATAACAATTTGACCTTGATTTTTTATTGAATCAGTTTGACTTCACCAGATCATTTCACTCACGGCTCAAGACGTAACCCAATACAAAGTAGCAAAAAATCTTTAGACTTTTATATATGCAATGCCTAGTATAATCTCACCTATCCAGAATTTATACTATACTGGATTAACATAATCTACTGTAGTTTTCCTATTGAGAATTCTGCTTTACTGATACTTACAAATTGTAAAAATTTGAGCCTACTCTACTTTACTTTACGATTAGTTTTGGTTTCGATTTCCTTCCTCTGAACAATTAAGTCAACAATTTGAACTCCGGAAGTAACTAATGAAACACAGTTTATGATCCAGAAATTTGGGTTCCACAAGTCAGACTTGAAGGATTTTGGGGTTTGAGGATGCAAGGATTGAAAGACTTCTGTGAATGTTGCCTAAATTTTGAAAACAAATTACAAAAGTTATTACTGTCTAATAAATCAGTTTGTCCTAAATTATTTACCATTCCTAGAAATACAAATTGTGTTAAACATGCATCCCATAACCAAGTCGGCTTATGAACTTTGCTGAGATAATAAAATGAAGCAATGAATGTTGGTAGTACAAAGATTAAATCTGTATAACTTTGAATTGATGGATAATTCCATACAAGATTCTTTTCATTTAATAAAATTCCAGGATCATTTGAAACAATAAATTTGCTTAAAGGTATGTCCGGAAATTGGAAAATCATTGCTTTGGATACAACTAAAATGGTGCTCAAGACCTGGAATAATCTTAAAGCTTGCTTAAACATCCCATTGAGGAAATTTGGTTTGGCCGAATTTGAAATTATGAAATTTTTTGGAAAGAATAATGGAATCCTATACAAAGAATTGAGTCTCAAATTAAATTTGTTCTTAAGCTCCTAAGATTAGACAAACTTACAAACAAACCATAGTCAAAACCGGACATAATGAAATCCAAGTTGCTGACATTGGATGTATTCTTGAAACACTCCATGATTGAAAACCTAAAACTTGAAGAGTGAATATACTTTTAAAAATCCAAGCCCAAACTATAATTGTTAATGATCTCCATGATTTTCTAGGGAGAATTTAAAATATATTTTTCAATTTTTAATAACAAAAACAAATACTTCTTGTCCTTACCCTTTCCAAATTCTCCACACGATTAAGTAATCCACCAAACCCATAAATAATGGATCGATCACTACTATTCCAATAAACCAAATTGAATCTAGCATATCATCTCCAGCTCGTATATACTCTGTTAAAAATATTCCATTTGGTTCTAACCATAAGTCCAAAAGTGTTAAAGAATCAAAAACTAGAAATATCATTGCAATTGTGTGAAGGCCTATTTAGCAAAAATTTACAATATTTTAGCTTATATAATTACTGATAAATTGATCAACTTTGCATACCAGAAAATATTATAACGTTTTGTCCATTTCTATTAATATTTTTCTTTGCCCATTTATAGATGAAATAGAATGTTGTGAGAAATGATGTTACGGCTATAGCTACCACAATGGATATTCGAAGCTAAATTTTGGAAAAAAATGAGCAAAATTAAATAACATTATATTTGCAATATTGATTTAAACATACCCAAAAATCTTGAATGGACCCAAAAGCATAATTGGCCGTTGATAATTGACAAAAATTTAATAAATTAAGAAATATACAAAATCCAATTGGATGATTTGGAATAACAGACATTGTTGAGTCAAATTAAAATTTTACACTAGATGCAACCAAACTTACTTAACTTGAAGCAATAGTGTATACTAAAGTAAATTTTTGTGGAAGAAGAATTATATAAAAATCCGAACGCATAAACCCTACTTTTTTTTTATTGTTTCTTGTAATGATGCAATAATATAAAAACCAGTTTGACCTTGGATTTTTGTTTAGTTTGACTTAACTTGATCATTCTTCTCAAATCAACGTCAATTTATGAACGATAAGCAAAAATTTATTTAACTTTAACTTATATAACTATTGTATTGTATTGAATCCATTCTCTATCTTATGTTAAATGAATTTTGGCTTTACAATTGCATTCTATTTATTATTAAATTCTTTGAAAAATTAAAAGTTTTCCAGAAAACTAGCTTATCTTAGCTTGTTTTCATGTTGAATTTGGAGATTGTTAAATCTTAATTTTCTATTACTTTGTGCACATTATAATTTAATTTAAATTGACAAAACACCTTTTGCGCCTATTTTAGTTTATATTTATTAACTGCCTTCCGCTGACTCGTTAGATGAACTAGTTGAATTCCAGAAATTAAAAATGGAAAACAAGACACAATCCAAAAACAAGGACTCAATAAATTTGACTTGAACGATTCCGGAGTGCTTGGATACAAGGCTTGAAATATTGCACAGAATGAACCCTTAATTTAGATTCGATCAATTGTTAGTATTTCAAAAACATTAAGAATATCATTAGCTCATCAAAAAAATGTTTAATTTTACCGTCCCCAAAAATACCAACTGACTAAGGCAAGCATCCCAAAGCCAAGCTGGCTTATTCTCCTTATTTAGATTGTAGTAAATTGAAACCAAGAAAGTCGGAAGTACAAGGAACAAATCTGCCCAATTTTGAATTGTTGGATAATTCATTAAAAGATTCTTCTCATTAAACAAAATCCCTGGATCACTTGAAACAATAAATTCACTTGTAGCTAAGTCCGGAAAAGGATATACCATTGCTCTTAAGATGAGTAAAAATATGCATAATATTTGCATGTTAACTAATCCAGAAATTAAAATTTTGTCTGTAAAATTTTGATTGGGATTGGGATTCTTAAATGTGATTGATTTTGGCAAATATATTAAGATCCTATAAAAATCGTGTAAATGTTAAAGCAAGAGTTTATTGAAATTGAAAAATAATACAAAGCACAATCTTACATGGGGCTCAGGAGCAAAGGCCAACCAATAATGAGCCATATTACTGACATTGAATGTATTTTTCCATGAGACCAAGTTTTTATACCCAAAGCAATATACAGTACCATAACATAAAAAACCCAGCTCCAATATATAATTGTTAAGGATCTCAAGGACTTCCTAATACAAAATTTTTGTACCTCATTGTTAAGCCAATATTAAATGAAAGCTTTTGTTAAATTTCCAAAATTTTTGAAAATCAATTACCCTTTCCAAGCTCTCCAGGTTAAGGAATAAATAACAAATCCTATCAAAAGTGGATCCATTAAAACTATGCCCAAGAACCAAATACTATCAATCATATCATCACCAGCCCTTATGTACTCACTAAGAAATATTGCACTAGTGTCTAAACATACGTCTACGATGGTTAAAAAGTCAAAGACAAGAAATATCATCCCAAATGTGTGAAGGGCTGAAACAAATAAATTTTAAAAAAATAAAAAAGTAGTTCAAAAATAATTGAATTTTTTTTTAGGTATATAATGTACCAGAAAATAATCCAACATTTTGACTGTTGTTAATGTTCTTTTTGGCCCAATTATATAGAAAATAATACGTTGTTCCAATGGATAACGCAACAAGAAATATTACGACAGAAATCCGAAGCTAATTTTAAGATATTCCAAATTTAATTTGAAATTACAAATTACAATTAGAATAATTCAATCTTACCAAAAAATTGTCAATGTAAAAATAAGCATAGTTTGTCACAGATATTTGAATAACATTTAAAACGTTTAGAAATATACAAAATGATGTTGGATGATTTGGGATTGGTAATGTTCTCGTCATTGTTAAATTTGCACTAATTTAATAATGCAATTCGCTTTCAACTATGCATACTTTACTTATGTACTGTGAAACTGTGAAGGGGTTTTGTTGTATGCAAATTAATTAAATAGCAGTGAGACTGGGCAAAATCTAATCTTAGTTTGAAATTGATGAGAATGAGAGTAATATAATTTTAATTTTGAGTTTCCTTGTTGGTTTGAGCTTGATTTAAAATTAAGTTAAAATTTCATCGACCTTTTCATATAAGTTGACAATAAGGAAAAATTGTCAACTTTTGTGTTTTACTTGAGTTAATGCTTAACGCTTTTTCCTTTAGCCATAAATGCTAGGTAATATATAATTAATTTAATAATAAATGTTGATTATTTAGTATAGCAATGTCCCTAAAGTTAGTGAGATATCCAACATTTCTATTAATTTACGTTGTGTAGAAAGATCAAGGTATTTGTGTAAAAAATTCACTTCTTTAAATGAACAGAGCGTTCCTACACTACATTTTACATTTTAAATTTTAAATCAATTTATTTGTTTCAAATGTATAAGAAAAAAGTATATTTATTTGCGTATTTCTAAACCTTATTTTTATTTTTATTTAAGAAAATTACATTTAAAACCTCTTAAATTTGTCAAAACATTAATTTTTTATCCTTGAGCCTACTTAAGCTTAATTTTATCAACTGACTTTCGTAGATTCATTAGCTGAATTAAACAAATGAAAAAAGGGAAACAGGCCACAATCCAAAAATAAGGACTCAATAAATTTGACTTGAACGGTTCCGGAGTACTAGGATACAAGGCTTGAAATATTGCAGCGAATGAACCCTGAATTTAGATTTGATCAATTGTTTAGTTAGTATTTCAAAAACATCACGAAAAAAGTTATTGGGTTTTACCTTTGTCAAAATTACAAATTGTGTAAGTACAGCATCCCAAAGCCAAGTTGGTCTTGGCTTATTAGACTCCTTATTTAGATTGTAGTAAATTGAAACCAAGAAAGTCGGAAGTACAAGAAACAAATCTGACCAATTTTGAATTGTTGGATAATTCCATAAAAGATTCTTTTCATTTAACAAAATCCCTGGATCACTTGAAACAATAAATTTACTTGTAGCTAAGTCAGGGTAATGATATACCATTGCTTTTAAGATGAGTAAAAATATGCTTAAAATTTGCATAGTCACTAATCCAAAAGTTAAAATTTTGTCTGTAAAATCTTCATTGATCTCGGAATTCTTAAATGTAAAATTTTTTGGCATTCGCAATAGGATATATCTATATAAACATTATTAATATTAAATCAATAATTTGAATTTTAAAAGGAAATGGTATTTCACTTACACGTAGACCAAAACCAAAGGCGTACAACTAATAAGCCATATCCACGACCATGGATTTATTTCTCCATAAAGCCAAGTTTTTATGCCCAAAATAATATAAACGACCATAAAATTTCCAACCCAAGTGTGATACATAAGTAATCTCCACGATTTTCTAAAACAAGAAATTTTTTTTTAGTGTAGTTCTAAAATTATGAAATCGTACGTGTTGTACAGATTACCCTTTCCAAGCTCTATAGGGTATGGAATAATTAAGAAAAACCCCAAAAATTGGATCCATTATCATTACACCAATCACCCAAATTGATTCTATCATATCATCCCCAGCCTTCACATACTCACTAAGAAATGGTGCATTTGGGTATATGGATAAGTTTACAAAGGTTAAAGTATCAAAGACAATAAACATTATTCCAAGCCAGTGAACAACTAAAATAAATTTCAAACAAAAACTTTCATAAATCATGGAATAAAATTAAAAATATACCGGGTGGACCCAAAAAATCGTAGCAGTTGGCATAAAAAAAATCTTTTTGTGCAAGTGTTCATCGATGTTTTTCATATGGTTACTCCAGAGTTGCTCCAAGTTATTGGAAAGTAGGCTGATTATCTTTACTGCTCTGATTTTCCAGGACCTCTCGGTATCAGTATAGGATCAGTATGTACCAGTAAAAAATCCAACATTTTGGCCATCTTTAACATTCTTTTTGGCCCAATTATGGGCAAAATAATATGTTCCTCCCATACATAATAGAGCAAGAACTGATACGACAAAAACTTTGAGCTAATTTTATGAGAGACAAAATTAAAATTAAAATTACAAATCAATTTTAAATTCTTACCATAAAATTTTCAATGTAAAACCAAGATAAGTTTCCCACAGTTATTAGAGTAACATTTAAAACATTTTGAAATACACAAAATAGTATTGGATGATTTGGGAATGGTATTGTTGACGTCATTTTTAATTTTTGCACTTATTTAACAATCAAGTGCGCCTTCAACGATGCTTACTTATGTACTGTGTTCTGTTCAATTCTATGCGAATTAATATTTGGAAAAATACAATCTAAAATGATGAGTGTCAAATATTTTCGATTTGATTTTCCTTGTAGCCTTGAACTTGATTTAAAAATTAAACTGTAATGTTAATGCTAAACGCTTTTTCCTTTAGTCATAAATGCCATTCAATAAAATGATGGTCAATTACAGAATAACAATTACATTTTATTGTAAAATTTTTAACTCAAAGTATATAATTAAACTCATCTATTCATTAGAGCAAGAACATACACAATCCCACGAACCATATTAGTCAATGTTGTTAGTTTTGCTCTTGATTCCATATAATATAGATTTCCAACACCGCAACGAATTGGAGGACAACTTTTTATAATACGATTAAAATAGTTACACTTTTTACGATCAGAAATAATTTTTATTTTTTGGGACTTGAATAGTTTTAAAACTTTTTTAGATGAATAATATACTGAAGACATTTCATTTAGAAATCCTAGTAAAATTATAATCACTGCACTAAATATCGTAAGGAGAAGCACGACAGTCCAAATATTTAGGAAGTTATAATATGTAATGATGCATGGTATTATAGCAAGTAATAGTCCAGCTGAAACTATAAGTAAACTTGGTATAATAATTGTTCCATAAACCTCATTGAATAAAATATTAAACAAGAATAAAAGTTTATAAGTTTCCAGAAGCTCAAGCAAAAGTCTAGTGCTTATGTCCATTTCCATCTTTCTAAAATTATTGACAATTTGTATTAATATATCAAGTATTGACAAATCGGGCGATTATCGCACTTAATCACACGCTGCAACTTACATGTTAAACCCTCTTATCCAATTTTTCTTTGATCCAAGGAAATTTATCGCTGATGGAACAATTATTTGCGTTATTGTCATTATTTCATAGAAAACAATTATATGAAAAGTAGTAAAGTTTAGGATAAAAATTAATTTCCAAACAAAGAACATTGTTTTTGTTTCAAAAGTATATTTGAATATTAAGTAAAACGGATGTTCAGTTGCAACTAATATGGTAATTATTAGTGAAATCATACATCCTAAGAACAACTCAAGATGAAAAAATATTACAACTAGTTGATTTAGCTTGAGGTCCTTTGACTTTAATAAATTCGCATAACCTGATAAAATAGAACAGCATTATAAAATAGTGCAAAATATTTGAGAAAAAAATTATTTACTTACGATTTTCGCTTTTCAAAAACTCAAACAAATTATATAATGTTACAAATTGAGCAGACCGGAGCAATTTTTGAAATTTTGCTACTATCAATGCAAAGACTGTCATAATAAGGAAAACTTGTATGGAAAATTGTACAAAATTTCTTTTCTTCAAATGTTGACGAATAAGAATTAAATGACCAATTAAAGTTAGAAATGTTATTATTAATGAAAGAATATCCCAAATATTTATATACTTAAATTTATGGCCAAAGAAATATATTTTGTTATTTCTATAAATAAATGGTGTTGAGAAACTATTGCAACAGCTCAAAAAGATGAAGTTACGGATTTGATCCCACGAATTCATTTTGTTTTGTTTGTTAGAACTATTGTATTCCCTGCCAAAATGAAATCGAATAGGATTCTGATCCTGTGAATGACGCATGCATGTAGCAAACAAACTTCTTTTCTTTAGATATAAAGTGAGTAAGAATTTTGATACAATTATTTTAATTGTACTGTATTATTAAAAATTCTAGTGGTATCGTTGAAAGCCCAATATTTTGGAACTTTGGCTCTTTTGTCAAAATAGCTTAACTATAATTCAAGATAATTCTATACAATTTAATTGTGTTAACTATTATGTTTTTCGTCTAAGAGGCATAACACCAGCCGCCCATTTTTAAAGGAGAAAAACAATTATAATTTAGTTGGTCGATGAGACGTTTTTCACGCGCCTATGTGAGAAATGCGAGTATTGTTTAGCATTGCCTGTACATCTTTTAGGTATTTAAATTTAATTGTGCAATACTTCTAACTTTACTGTAGAATTTTTTTTTGTTTTAAGAAACAAGTGCGAAGAAACTTCATTATTATATGCAAATATAAAAATCTCCTTGAGTTTTGTCATTCAATGAGTCCTAAAAGAACAAGTTGTAATTACTCCTTGAATGAGCGTTCTTCCAAGAAGACTCAAATCCATAAATAAAGAAAAGAATAAGGAAATTATAAAAAGTAATGAAGTGAATTACGGATGACGACAGCGTTTTGTTACTATTTTAATTTCACTTAAGTTAGGAATCGAATAAGGAAAATCATTTTATAGATTTTCTATACTAATACTCCTATATAAATGTAAAATTCAACAAAGAAATGCGGACTAGTCTATTAGCAAATCTACTACCATATTTGCCTATCTGACAGAATGCTCGAGTCTTCGATACTAAGTAAACTAGAAGAGGTATTAAAAACATTGCATTGATGAAATATTGAAGAATTACAATAGAAAATTCTTGAATAAATTATGTTGTTGTTTTAAAATTTAATTATATGTACATTTCCACATAGCTTCGTTCCGAACTTATTGATCTTGAGCTAAAGGAAGAATATACAACAAATGCATTTCTTTATCCATTTCTCAAATGTAAGACGTTTAAATAATTCTGTTTTATTTGGTTTATTGATTGAAAACCTTTGATTTGATTAGAATTTCTAATTGAATATAGGTCAGCAAATGGATATACGGAGAGCTGGGATAATGGTGGAAAATGTCAGCATTATTTTTCATAAGATTAAAAAAATTTCTTCAATTCATTAATTCCAACAATGTAGTTTTGTTTAAAATATTTTAGGCAGTAAACTGGAGAAAAGAATATGAAGGGATTTTAGAGTGGGATCCTCCTAAAGGACTTGCTGAAATTATAACTTATGAATTTTTAGGTGAAGATTCAGAAGGTCGACCAGGTTAGTTGATAATTACTAATTGCAACTGTCTCCAGATCAAGAATTTGCATTAACATGAAATTTCCATACACACAGTAATTTATTCCAATAGTGGTCAATGGGAAATTAAGAAGGCAATTAAGGATTTTGGAAGAGATGTTTATCTCAAGTATTTTTTCCAAATGTTATTTAAACTGGAAGATAGGGCAAATAAAACATGTAAAAATCATATTCCAAGTTCAATTAACATATTGAATTATGATGGATTTAGAATGGGACAATTGACTTCATCTGCAGGTAAATTTTTTAAGCCTTTTTAATTCGTGTTAGTGTTAAAATTACTTAAAATATTCTGGCTTCTTTCAGTTGTAAGTGCAACAATGGAAAGTACAAAAGTTGTAAATGATTATTTTCCAGGACTTTATGATGCAACTATTATTGTAAGAAGTAAGTACACCCCGCCTACCTCACCCAACAATTTAATTTTTATTATTTCATTCATTTTTGACCAGTGTCACGGTTTGCTGATATGTTTCTTAAAATATTTCGTCCATTCTTTTCTGAAGATTTTACTGAAAAGTTAAAAACATTTGGATGTGATGAAGCAAAGTACAAACCAGAAATCTTACAATATTTACCAATTAATCAAATACCTAAAGGAATCGGTGGTCTGAAATGATATAATAATAATATATTTTCTGTTTATGATTTTCCTATATCACAAATAATAAATTTCCTTAAGTGACAAATGACCATAAATAATAACACAATCGTCAATTATACAAAGAATGCAATGAATGTAATTGCGATAATTTATGGTTAATTTGTATGTGACTGTTGACTTATAAACTGAAATGTATAAGGATCAGATTCCACTATTTTTTTTCATACGTTGAGCTCATTAAGAGGAAGGGTAATCAATGGTTATTCTTAAAATATATAAAGTTGACCATACTAAAAAAGCAAATGTCATGCTAATAACACCAATTGACCAATTACAGTCAATCACAATCAAATTTTATTTTACTAAATAAGCTAAATAGTAGGCTAACTAACTTCCGCGTATGAAATTAGCTACTAGTAGTAGTAATACCAGGTTTTACTTTCTCCACGATCACAGTTTAAACTTGAGTTTCTCTAACACTTTACTGTTGTACTCAAATAATTAAAATGTCTACTAACATCAGAATAAACTTGTCATTCTTACAACAATTGCAACAAGTATTCCCGTTCCGGTATTTAAAAATCACTAATTGTAAGAATTGGGAAAATTTTGAAATTTCTTATGTGTTATCCCAATATCTTGTAAATGTTGCATGTTTTGTTGGAGTTATACCAAATAGAATTAATTTGTTGAATCCTCATGAAAATGAATCAAAGACTAAAAAATCGATAATTCGTTTTTACATTACAATACTTTTACTTTCAACATTATATTTTTCCCTTTGGTTTGGTTTTATTTGGAGAGTTAGAAATGGTATATTTGTATTTGGAGAAATGTACGACATGTTTCATTTACATGTTTTAATTATGACGACATACCTTTGGTCACTCCATTTGCATACATTTTGGAAAACTAATGACATGGAAAGATTTGTTATAAAGACTATAGTATTTTATAAAATCATTGCTGGTAACTGGTCACAGCTTTTTCTTAAATTTCATAAGGCATGAATATTACAACATTTTTAAATTTAGGAAGATACTCCGTTCAAGGACAACAAAATTCCAAATGGAAACAATTGATACATATTGGACTAAAATTTGGAAATTTCATATCAATCATTGTTTTGTCATTGTTTGCAATTTTAACTGTTCAATTTGATTGTAACTTGCATGTACTATTTGGGATATTTGATGCATGTATTCCAAATAATAAATTAATCCTTCCATTTGTTACGTTTATGAATTTTTGGCATACAGTTGCTGGTATGTTATCATTCTTTTTGTATTTGGATAATATGGTTTCTACAATTGTCTTTGGAAAAATTCTTGTTCAACAAATAGGGTAAGAAAAACATAACATGCATAAATATAAATATTTCGTATGTATGTAGTAGAGAATTGCCAAGCATCAAAATTTTTTTTTTAGCATTCCAAGTAGAAGAATTGGAGCTGAAGTACTTTGGGAAAATAGCTATCGAAGTATTCAATTAATTTCACATTATTTTAATGAGTCTATGGGAGACTTATTATTACCTGGACAAATATTTTTTGGAAATTTATTAGCTGTCGTTATGTGCAATTTTCTTATCAGATATTTTAAAAGCCTTGATACTGTTTTCATTATTTGTTGTTTTTTGTGTCTTTTCATCATTGCGGCTTACTTTTATTTATTAGAACTTGGAGCAAATGTAATTAACATGACAAATAATTTAGTTTCAACTAGAAAACGCATGCATTTGAAACCAACCAAAATGTTCAAAAAGTTTATTGTTTCATGCCCAACTATAAAAATTAAATTAGGGAATTATGGGTACTTGAAGAAGAAAACAATTTTAAGTAATGTTGGATATATTGTTGAATATATTGTTACGCTTCTGTTGTTGTAAATAAGGATTAAATATAATAAAATTTATTTTAGCAAAGGAAGTTAAATTATTCGATTTTGAACATAAGGAGTCGATCGAATTATTTTTATTTGATTCCAAGATTACTGTTTAAAAA
This sequence comes from Xenylla mediterranea, assembly GCA_034700645.1. Classification (NCBI taxonomy): domain Eukaryota; kingdom Metazoa; phylum Arthropoda; class Collembola; order Poduromorpha; family Hypogastruridae; genus Xenylla; species Xenylla mediterranea. Next base: position 139 of record JAQGCY010000792.1, on the reverse strand, counting down.
ACTTAAAAATTCATGCCTAAATAATTGAAAAGGTGGAAAAGAAAAGCTTCTACCAGAGAATAAGAAAGTTTGGAAAAGTACTGTAAAAAGTATAAGAAAAGCAGCCTTGAACAGAGGTCGAGATAACTTTTGGTTTTGG